>OZ012741.1:588158213-588320713 GCA_963859935.3 Lathyrus sativus | reverse complement strand
TACCAGAACCACGATGATTTCCAAAAAAACCTTTAATCGAAGTCCAAGAATTCCCTGAGTAAGAACTGCTAGATCATCACTTATTCAATTTCAATAAATAGATATAATGAAAAAAAAAATACAAAGAAATGGATAAGCGGCGGCCGAATAAAATTCCATTTCTTTTTCTAAATGAATTCTTCTAACTCTTTCATTTTTTTTCGTCCGGTTGCGAGGTCTAAATATAAATATTAAGTATGAATCATAGTTCTAACACTTTAGAATCTATTTATTTTCTATATTCCGTGCTCCAGATACTAGAATAAATATCTGACGGGGTAAAGCCATCTATCAAGATAAGATGACGTATCCATTTTATGTTCTGTACTATCAATAGGATCCATTATAACAAGTCACACACTCATATTCCGGAAATAGAGAAACAAAGAAGTTTCGCGGTCCAACTACCAAATCAAAATGGAATGGTCTAAAAATGAACGATCTAAATGCTAAACTTGACTTTTCTATTGAAAAGCTAGTTAGTTGGTTCTTGTGAATCGAATTCTCTAATTCATGGAAATTTGGTCCAGTAAAAGGGACGAATTATAAATCTCTAAAATAATAGAGAGAAATACCGCAAATAGGGCCATTGCAACCCCCATCCAAGGGGTAGTTCCCCACCCCGGAGCTACTTTACCATATTCTGAATTCAATGGTTTCAATAAATCTCCTACAACAGTTCGTCTTGGACCAGATCTAGAACTACCCTCAACGGTTTGTGTAGCCATAAATCCTATTTTTTTATTGAGATCTGTTGACTTTGTATACCATTCCGCTGTAGATAAAGGATCTTACCCTATAGATCCATTGTAGTCTTGATATTATAGAATCATGGAAACAGCAACCCTAATTGCCATCTCTATATCCGGTTTAATTGTAAGTTTTACTGGGTATGCCTTATATACTGCTTTTGGGCAACCCTCTCAACAACTAAGAGATCCATTCGAAGAACATGGGGACTAGTTGAAGTAATGAGCCCCCAATATTACGATATTGGAGGCTCATTACTTCATTCAATTGAGATAATTCTCAATCATTTCGTGTTTTTAGTGGGAACTTTAGGGGGTTCTCTAAAAAAAATAGCGAAAAAAATGATTCCTAAAGTCGAGACTAAGAGGAATGTATAAACCAATGCTTCCATAGATTTGATCGTGGTTTACAATTATAGCTTTCATACCTGTTTTGGGGGATTATCTCCTGGATAAAGAAAAAGAAAGAACAAGAGTAAAACAAAATGGAATCAAGATTTATCTAGTTCCCTAATATCAAATTCACATAACAAAAAAAAAATTGAATCGAAAAGGAACAAACCTATTTCTATCAGACTCCCTGTTTTTTTGTAGTTGGATCTCCAAGTTTTTGGAATGCTCCAAATTCTACTTGCGCATCCAAATCTGGATCAATACCAGCAAAAACATCTCTGAACAAGGTTCTAGCACCATGCCAAATGTGTCCGAAAAAGAAGAGCAGAGCAAATGAAGCATGTCCAAAAGTAAACCAACCCCTTGGACTGCTACGAAAAACACCATCCGATTTTAAAGTAGCACGATCTAATTCAAAAATTTCACCTAGATGGAATAAGATTCTCTTTGAATAGTAGTTTTGTTCCGTCTGCTAGAGCTTGAAGCATTCCAAAAGGCCCAACATATTCAGGTCCAATACGCTGTTGTACCCCTGCAGATATTTCTCTTTCTAACCATACAATTGCTAGTACACTTATTGTAATTCCCAAGACAAGAATCAAAATTGGTAAAAGTATCCATAGAATTCCATAGACCTCTTTGAAAGATTCCAATCCGGAAAAGGAGTTTATATCTTAGACTTCCGTTGTATCAATTATCATTTCAACGATCAACTTCTCCCATAATGATATCTATGCTACCTAGTATTGTCATAATATCAGCCAATTTCATTCTTTTAACTAATTGAGGAAGAATTTGCAAATTGATAAAACCGGGTGGACGAATTTTCCATCTCCAAGGAAAACCATTCTGATCTCCTATTAGAAAAATTCCTAATTCTCCCTTGGGGGCCTCAATTCTCACATAAAGTTCTTGTTTCGGCAATTCAAAAGTAGGAGACGGTTTTTTACCAATGAATCGATATTCAAAATCATTCCATTCTGGCTCCTTTTCTCTATCAAAGCAGCGAATTTCAAAATTTTCATAAGGCCCCCCTGGAATTCCTTCCAAAGCCTGTTGAATTATTTTTATGGATTCCACCATTTCACCAATTCGAACTAAATAACGAGCTAATGAATCTCCTTCTTTTTGCCATTGAACTTCCCAATCCAATTCCTCGTAACACTCATAATTATCAACTTCACGTAGATCCCATTGTATTCCGGAAGCCCGAAGCATCGGTCCTGATAACCCCCAATTTATAACTTCCTCTCTACCAACAACACCCACTCCTTCAACCCGTTCTAAAAAAATTGGATTTCGCGTAATAAGTTTTTGATATTCAATAACCCTTGTTAAAAAATAATTGCAGAAATCCAAACATTTATCGATCCAACCATAAGGTAGATCATCCGCTACTCCCCCAATACGAAAAAAATTATGCATCATTCTCATACCTGTGGCAGCTTCGAATAGATCATATATTAATTCTCTTTCTCTAAAAATATAGAAAAAAGGGGTTTGTGCACCAATATCTGCCATAAAAGGTCCCAGCCATAGTAGATGAGAAGCTATACGACTTAACTCCAACATAATTACTCTTATATAGCTGGCTCTTTTAGGTACTTGAATATTTCCCAATTGTTCCGGTCCATTTACAGTTATTGCTTCTGTGAACATAGTAGCTAAATAATCCCAACGTGTTACATAAGGCAGATATTGTATAATTGTTCGGTTTTCCGCTATTTTTTCCATACCTCTGTGTAAATAACCCAATATTGGCTCACAATCAATAACATCTTCACCATCCAGAGTAACAATAAGTCGCAGAACACCATGCATCGATGGGTGTTGAGGCCCCATATTTACTATCATGAGGTCTTTTCTTGTAGCTGGGACATTCATAGGTTTTTCCTCGATTCATTCTTCCATGAATCGTTCAAAAAAAAGTTAATCAAAATTCAGTATCTAATAAATCGAATAATTGAAAATGATTCTTGAAATTAGCTAATTTGTGAATGAATCCCGAATACCCAACCGATTTATTAAATTTTGATAACGTATTTTGTTTTTCTTTGACAAATACGACAATAGTCGTTGTCGTTTTCCCAGAATTATACGTAAACCTCTTTGAGATAAATAGTCCTTTGGATGTAATTCAAAATGTGAAGTAAGTCTTCGTATCTTATTAGTTAAGATGAATACTTGAAATTCAACCGATCCCGGGTTTTCTTCTTCTTTTTTTTTTTTTGAAATAACAGGTATAACTGGATTTTTGATCATAAAATGAAAGCTTCCCCCCCCTCCTTTTTGGTAGATATTTTTATTGATCAGTAATAGTAATTACACTTATTTTTAATTTTTTATAAAAAATTTTCTCTTCATTTATTTAACAATTCTGAATTTCTTTTTTTTCTTCAAATTCATTATTAAGGAATGTAATTCAAATAGATAATAAATACTATATTTATGGATTCATAAAATGAATAAAATCTATTGTCTTGTATTTTAAAGACAAAAATAAGACAATAGATTTTATTCATTTTTCGATGGATTTATGGAGACATCATTGAGAAATTGAATTCGTATGACTCCCACAATGTGTGTGGACGTTTATTTTATTTATCTATAAATATTGTTCACATATCAGATAGATATGTTACGAGAAATATTAGGATAAATAGAACAAAAATCTAGATTTTCAATCGAGGCGAGGATACATACGTATTCTCAATATACTGAAACGGCTTCCATTATGTGTATCAAACCAATAGCGGTTCATACAAGCTAAATCTTCGAATCGATAATTTGGCCAAAGAAAGAATTTTAAATTCCTTAGTTTTTTTGTATCGCTATCAAGATCTTTCTTTTTAGTCAAAACTTCAGAAGAATTCGTTTTTTCTTTATCAGTTATTGTGTTTCTATCCATCGTCTTCCGATTCTTCCTATGGTTCAAACAAGTTAGAATTCGCAATTCTCTACGGCGTCTAGGGGAGAAAATATTTTCAGGAACAAGTAAATCATAATGATTTTTATCTTTATTTATAATTTGGCGTTTGTGCTTCAATGATACGCTTATGGTTTGATATAGAAATGATTGTTCGTAGTTTTTTTTGTAAGAACAACGAATGGGTTCTAAACAAAAAACTAGGTTGTCCTGCACTTCCTCAATATCCCTGCTGTAAAAAAAACAAGGATCATCACTCACTATACGCACAAAAGTTTCCAGATCTATATTAACTGCATTCAGTATAAGTTCAAGACACATAAGGGCTCTAACCATATTTCGGCTCGTGATCAATCCATAGATACCAATAGAAAATAAATAGGCACTCAAAACAAGTACATGTTCGAGCATCATTGACCAACTCCTTATAAATTTGGATTCATTAACAAAAGAATATATCGGCAATAAAAAAAAAAGAATTTCTACATAAAAAAAACTCTTTCACTTCACATAGAATTCGACAGAAATAAATGTGAGAAAATTGAAAAAAAAAAGAATCTTGATTTCTATTACTAGTTCTCTAAAGATTTCTTACTGGCGAGCTACGACAATTGCACCTATCAAAGAAACTAAAAGAATTATGGAAATTAGTTCAAATGGAAGAAAAAAATCTGTTGATAAATGAATTCCAATTTGTTGACTAGTACTTATCAAATCTTGCTCAATAATCTGATTTGGTCTTGTAGTCCAAATAATTTCGTACCATGATGTATCGGAAATAATAGTGATTAATGAAACAAAAATACTTGTACAAACTATCAAAGTAATTCCATCCCCTACGGTCCAAAGATTCAAATCTTGGTAATATTCGGAACTATTCATGAACATCACAGCAAATATGATTAAAATGTTAATAGCTCCCACGTAAATAAGTAGCTGTGATGCAGCTACAAAATGCGAGTTTGCTAAAATATATAATAAAGATATACAAACAAGAACCAGTCCCAACGAAAAAGCAGAAAAAATGGGGTTGGTAAGTAATACTACTCCTAAACTTCCTAATAGAAGACCCGATCCCAGAAAGACTAAAAGAAAATCGTGCAGCGTTTCAGGCAAATCCATTATATGTAAAAAAAAAGACAACGAAATCGAAATTTCATGACCTTATTGATATGACCAGGAAAAAAAATTAACTTTAAAAATTTGTAGGGGTAAAATATTTTATGGGGTAAAATATTAACATTTAAAATATTAAAAACTAATTAAATCATAAATATTTAGCAGAAGAGTGATGAAAACATGCTTTAACAGAAGAGTGTAGTAAAATCATTCAAAGGAAGCTTCCACCCAAAATCACTAATTAGGTAAATTCACTATTCCTTATGTTATTGGTTCGCTAAATATTAGCATTTCTCTGTGTGATTTAGGAGCTAGCATCAATATGATGTCATTGTCCATGATGAGGAAGTTAAAATATGGTGAGTAGAAACCTACTCAATGATTCTAACACTGGCGGATAGATCAATCACATGCCCATACGGAATTCTTGAAAATGTCTCGGTAAGAGTAGATGTTCTATCATTTTCAGTCGACTTTGTGATTCTAAATATGCCTGAGAATTTTGAGACACCACAATTACTCGGAAGGAAATGTTTATGATTTAATTAGTTTTTAATATTTTAAAAGTTAATATTTTATCCCATAACATATTTTACCCCTACAAATTTTAAAAGTTAATATTTTATGGTGAAAATTTTTAAAAGTATATTTTACCCCATAAAATATATTTTTAAAAGTTAATATTTTACCCCATAAAATATTGTTTAAATAATTATAAATGTTATATATTATAATGTTTTGGTGAAAATTTTTGATAGAAGAAATGATAGGATTATAATTTAAATATGATATTTCTTTTTATTTTTCATATAAACATATTATTAAATTGTTAATTTTCTTCTTTAAAGAACACAATCAATATATAAATTAGTTAACAACTTTTATTTTTATTGATTAAAAAAAACAATACTAAATTAGTGGAGAAATTATTATTAAGTAAATAAATATAATAAATTAATAAAAAATCAAATTAGTGAAATAATTATTATTAAATAAATAAATAGAATAAATATAGTAAATAAAATAAATATATTAATTAACTAAAATACAGTAAATAGAATAAATATATTTGTAATTTGAATATTAAAAAAAATCAAAAATTAAAAAAAAATTATAAAAAAAAAATAAACATGAATCGGAAGACTTCCAAAAAGTCTTCCGGTAAACAAACCAAAAAAAAATGTGAACCGGAAGACTTCCAAAAAGTCTTCCGGTAAACAAACCAAAAAATTATAACTTTTTATACGAGGGTATTTTGGTCCAAAAAATTTTAGTGTAGGGGTATGGGTATAATTGTAGGGGTATGGGGTAAAATTTCCTCGTCCGCGAGGAAAAATCCAGAGTAGTCCAATCCGTGGAGGTTCATTGAAGTTGTCCAGACCTTCATTTCACGTAGGCACAAGACGGCGAAGTCTTGGCGAGCACAATCCCCTCATTCATCCGTAGTCCCCCGAACTACGTTGACTCCGACTTTTCTATTGCACGAGCGAATACGTAGGCCTAGGACATCGAAGTCCTATCGAATCTCCTTTGGTTTTTTCCCTGTAGTTTCTGTTAGCAAGTAGAGCTTTAGATAAATACACCCTTTGATTAGATAACAAGCGTGGATCCCGTTGAGTTCAACGAACGCGAGGGGGTGCTAATACCTTCCTCTCGCGTAATCGACTCTCAAATCCAGGATTTGGTTGCGAGACCATGTCTTCTCCCTTTTGAGGTTTCTTCGACTGTTTCCTTTCCCCCGTTGGGATAAATAATGTTCGGTGGTGACTCTGTTTTTCCGCCGGTTATTATTCGCGTTGCGACAATATTGTAGAAGAAGACGATGACGGTAATACATCAATATACTTGTATCAATATTAAGAAATTGTTTTTCTCTTAAGAGCAACTATTAAATTAATATTTTAGACAATATAAACATATGGCCCATTAGCTCAGTTGGTTAGAGCGTCGTGCTAATAACGCGAAGGTCGCAGGTTCAAGACCTGCATAGGCCAAATATTATATTTTCTTTAGATTCTAAAATATTTTTTAACAAAGGGATTTCCTCCCAAACTTTTTTTTTCAAAAAGGGCATGCTACTTCCGTTCTACCACAAACATGCTTCGACCCTAACTGCTGGAACGTGAACTTAGCATCATTCATTAAAGATACGCAACCATCCCGTGGTAGACCTGCATGGGCCAAATATTATATTTTCTTTAGATTCTAAAATATTTTTTAACAAAGGGATTTCCTCCCAAACTTTTTTTTCAAAAAGGGCATGCTACTTCCATTCTACCACAAACATGCTTCGACCCTAACTGCTGGAACGTGAACTTAGCATCATTCATTAAAAACACGCAACCATCCCGTGGTAGACCTGCATGGGCCAAATATTATATTTTCTTTAGATTCTAAAATATTTTTTAACAAAGGGATTTCCTCCCAAACTTTTTTTTCAAAAAGGGCATGCTACTTCCGTTCTACCACAAACATGCTTCGACCCTAACTGCTGGAACGTGAACTTAGCATCATTCATTAAAGACACGCAACCATCCCGTGGTAGGCCGAACTACGACTGCTCTGACTTTCTCATTCTCGTCCACAGGAAATTTTACCCCATACCCCTACAATTATACCCATACCCCTACACAAAAAATTTTTGGACCAAAATACCCTCGTATAAAAAGTTATAATTTTTTGGTTTGTTTACCGGAAGACTTTTTGGAAGTCTTCCGGTTTACATTTTTTTTGGTTTGTTTACCGGAAGACTTTTTGGAAGTCTTCCGGTTCATATTTTTTTGGTTTGTTTACCGGAAGACTTTTTGGAAGTCTTCCGGTTCATGTTTTTTTTTTTAATTTTTAATTTTTTTTAATATTCAAATTACAAATATATTTATTCTATTTACTCTATTTTAGTTAATTAATATATTTATTCTATTTACTCTATTTATTTATTTAATAATAATTTTTACACTAATTTGATTTTTTATTAATTTACTATATTTATTTACTTAATAATAATTACTCCACTAATTTGGTATTGTTTTTTTAATCAATAAAACTAAAAATTGTTAACTGATTTATATATTGATTGTGTTCTTTAAAGAAGAAAATTAACAATTTAATAATATGTTTATATGAAAAATAAAAATAAATATCATATTTAAATTATAATCCTATCATTTCTTCTATCAAAAAATTTCACCAAAAAATTATAATATATAACATTTATAATTATTTAAACAATATTTTATGGGGTAAAATATTAACTTTTAAAAATATATTTTATGGGGTAAAATATACTTTTAAAAAATTTCACCATAAAATATTAACTTTTAAAATTTGTAGGGGTAAAATATTTTATGGGGTAAAATATTAACATTTAAAATATTAAAAACTAATTAAATCATAAATATTTAGCAGAAGAGTGATGAAAACATGCTTTAACAGAAGAGTGTAGTAAAATCATTCAAAGGAAGCTTCCACCCAAAATCACTAATTAGGTAAATTCACTATTCCTTATGTTATTGGTTCGCTAAATATTAGCATTTCTTTGTGTGATTTAGGAGCTAGCATCAATATGATGTCATTGTCCATGATGAGGAAGTTAAAATATGGTGAGTAGAAACCTACTCAATGATTCTAACACTGGCGGATAGATCAATCACATGCCCATACGGAATTCTTGAAGATGTCTCGGTAAGAGTAGATGTTCTATCATTGTCAGTCGACTTTGTGATTCTAGATATGCCTGAGAATTTTGAGACACCACAATTACTCGGAAGGAAATGTTTTGTGATTTAATTAGTTTTTAATATTTTAAAAGTTAATATTTTATCCCATAACATATTTTACCCCTACAAATTTTAAAAGTTAATATTTTATGGTGAAAATTTTTAAAAGTATATTTTACCCCATAAAATATATTTTTAAAAGTTAATATTTTACCCCATAAAATATTGTTTAAATAATTATAAATATTATATATTATAATGTTTTGGTGAAAATTTTTGATAGAAGAAATGATAGGATTATAATTTAAATATGATATTTATTTTTATTTTTCATATAAACATATTATTAAATTGTTAATTTTCTTCTTTAAAGAACACAGTCAATATATAAATTAGTTAACAACTTTTATTTTTATTGATTAAAAAAAACAATACTAAATTAGTGGAGTAATTATTATTAAGTAAATAAATATAATAAATTAATAAAAAATCAAATTAGTGAAATAATAATTATTAAATAAATAAATACAATAAATAGAGTAAATAAAATAAATATATTAATTAACTAAAATACAGTAAATAGAATAAATATATTTGTAATTTGAATATTAAAAAAAATTAAAAATTAAAAAAAAATTATAAAAAAAAATAAACATGAACCGGAAGACTTCCAAAAAGTCTTCCGGTAAACAAACCAAAAAAAATGTGAACCGGAAGACTTCCAAAAAGTCTTCCGGTAAACAAACCAAAAAATTATAACTTTTTATACGAGGGTATTTTGGTCCAAAAAATTTTAGTGTAGGGGTATGGGTATAATTGTAGGGGTATGGGGTAAAATTTCCTCGTCCGCGAGGAAAAATCCAGAGTAGTCCAATCCGTGGAGGTTCATTGAAGTTGTCCAGACCTTCATTTCACGTAGGCACAAGACGGCGAAGTCTTGGCGAACACAATCCCCTCATTCATCCGTAGTCCCCCGAACTACGTTGACTCCGACTTTTCTATTGCACGAGCGAATACGTAGGCCTAGGACATCGAAGTCCTATCGAATCTCCTTTGGTTTTTTTCCCTGTAGTTTCTGTTAGCAAGTAGAGCTTTAGATAAATACACCCTTTGATTAGATAACAAGCGTGGATCCCGTTGAGTTCAACGAACGCGAGGGGGTGCTAATACCTTCCTCTCGCGTAATCGACTCTCAAATCCAGGATTTGGTTGCGAGACCATGTCTTCTCCCTTTTGAGGTTTCTTCGACTGTTTCCTTTCCCCCGTTGGGATAAATAATGTTCGGTGGCGACTCTGTTTTTCCGCCGGTTATTATTCGCGTTGCGACAATATTGTAGAATAAGACGATGACGGTAATACATCAATATACTTGTATCAATATTAAGAAATTGTTTTTCTCTTAAGAGCAACTATTAAATTAATATTTTAGACAATATAAACATATGGCCCATTAGCTCAGTTGGTTAGAGCGTCGTGCTAATAACGTGAAGGTCGCAGGTTCGAGACCTGCATGGGCCAAATATTATATTTTCTTTAGATTCTAAAATATTTTTTAACAAAGGGATTTCCTCCCAAACTTTTTTTTCAAAAAGGGCATGCTACTTCCGTTCTACCACAAACATGCTTCGACCCTAACTGCTGGAACGTGAACTTAGCATCATTCATTAAAGACACGCAACCATCCCGTGGTAGACCTGCATGGGCCAAATATTATATTTTCTTTAGATTCTAAAATATTTTTTAACAAAGGGATTTCCTCCCAAACTTTTTTTTCAAAAAGGGCATGCTACTTCCGTTCTACCACAAACATGCTTCGACCCTAACTGCTGGAACGTGAACTTAGCATCATTCATTAAAGACACGCAACCATCCCGTGGTAGGCCGAACTACGACTGCTCTGACTTTCTCATTCTCGTCCACAGGAAATTTTACCCCATACCCCTACAATTATACCCATAACCCTACACAAAAAAATTTTGGACCATAATATCCTCGTATAAAAAGTTATAATTTTTTGGTTTGTTTACCGGAACACTTTTTGGAAGTCTTCCGGTTTACATTTTTTTTGGTTTGTTTACCGGAAGACTTTTTGGAAGTCTTCCGGTTCACATTTTTTTAGTTTGTTTACCGGAAGACTTTTTGGAAGTCTTCCGGTTCATGTTTTTTTTTTTTTTAATTTTTAATTTTTTTTAATATTCAAATTACAAATATATTTATTCTATTTACTCTATTTTAGTTAATTAATATATTTATTCTATTTACTCTATTTATTTATTTAATAATAATTTTTACACTAATTTGATTTTTTATTAATTTACTATATTTATTTACTTAATAATAATTACTCCACTAATTTGGTATTGTTTTTTTAATCAATAAAAATAAAAATTGTTAACTGATTTATATATTGATTGTGTTCTTTAAAGAAGAAAATTAACAATTTAATAATATGTTTATATGAAAAATAAAAATAAATATCATATTTAAATTATAATCCTATCATTTCTTCTATCAAAAAATTTCACCAAAAAATTATAATATATAACATTTATAATTATTTAAACAATATTTTATGGGGTAAAATATTAACTTTTAAAAATATATTTTATGGGGTAAAATATACTTTTAAAAAATTTCACCATAAAATATTAACTTTTAAAATTTGTAGGGGTAAAATATTTTATGGGGTAAAATATTAACATTTAAAATATTAAAAACTAATTAAATCATAAATATTTAGCAGAAGAGTGATGAAAACATGCTTTAACAGAAGAGTGTAGTAAAATCATTCAAAGGAAGCTTCCACCCAAAATCACTAATTAGGTAAATTCACTATTCCTTATGTTATTGGTTCGCTAAATATTAGCATTTCTCTGTGTGATTTAGGAACTAGCATCAATCTGATGTCATTGTCCATGATGAGGAAGTTAAAATATGGTGAGTAGAAACCTACTCAATGATTCTAACACTGGCGGATAGATCAATCACATGCCCATACAGAATTCTTGAAGATGTCTCGGTAAGAGTAGATGTTCTATCATTTTCAGTCGACTTTGTGATTCTAGATATGCCTGAGAATTTTGAGACACCACAATTACTCGGAAGGAAATGTTTATGATTTAATTAATTTTTAATATTTTAAAAGTTAATATTTTATCCCATAACATATTTTACCCCTACAAATTTTAAAAGTTAATATTTTATGGTGAAAATTTTTAAAAGTATATTTTACCCCATAAAATATATTTTTAAATGTTAATATTTTACCCCATAAAATATTGTTTAAATAATTATAAATGTTATATATTATAATGTTTTGGTGAAAATTTTTTATAGAAGAAATGATAGGATTATAATTTAAATATGATATTTATTTTTATTTTTCATATAAACATATTATTAAATTGTTAATTTTCTTCTTTAAAGAACACAATCAATATATAAATTAGTTAACAACTTTTATTTTTATTGATTAAAAAAAACAATACTAAATTAGTGGAGTAATTATTATTAAGTAAATAAATATAATAAATTAATAAAAAATCAAATTAGTGAAATAATTATTATTAAATAAATAAATAGAATAAATAGAGTAAATAAAATAAATATATTAATTAACTAAAATACAGTAAATAGAATAAATATATTTGTAATTTGAATATTAAAAAAAATTAAAAATTAAAAAAAAATTAAAAAAATAAATAAACATGAACCGGAAGACTTTCAAAAAGTCTTCCGGTAAACAAGCTAAAAAAATGTGAACCGGAAGACTTCCAAAAAGTCTTCCGGTAAACAAACCAAAAAAAATGTAAACCGGAAGACTTCCAAAAAGTCTTCTGGTAAACAAACCAAAAAAAAAAAATGTGAACCGAAAGACTTCCAAAAAGTCTTCCGATAAACAAACCAAAAAATTATAACTTTTTATACGAGGGTATTTTGGTCCAAAAAATTTTAGTGTAGGGGTATGGGTATAATTGTAGGGGTATGGGGTAAAATTTCCTCGTCCGCGAGGAAAAATCCAGAGTAGTCCAACCCGTGGAGGTTCATTGAAGTTGTCCAGACCTTCATTTCACGTAGGCACAAGACGGAGAAGTCTTGGCGAGCACAATCCCCTTATTCATCAGTAGTCCCCCAAACTACGTTGACTCCGACTTTTCCATTGCACGAGCTAATACGTAGGCCTAGGACATCGAAGTCCTATCGAATCTCCTTTGGTTTTTTCCCTGTAGTTTCCGTTAGCAAGTAGAGCTTTAGATAAATACACCCTTTGATTAGATAACAAGCGTGGATCCCGTTGAGTTCAACGAACGCGAGGGGGTGCTAATACCTTCCTCTCGCGTAATCGACTCTCAAATCCAGGATTTGGTTGCGAGACCATGTCTTCTCCCTTTTGAGGTTTCTTCGACTGTTTCCTTTCCCCCGTTGGGATAAATAATGTTCGGTGGCGACTCTGTTTTTCCGCCGGTTATTATTCGCGTTGCGACAATATTGTAAAAGAAGACGATGACGGTAATACATCAATATACTTGTATCAATATTAAGAAATTGTTTTTCTCTTAAGAGCAACTATTAAATTAATATTTTAGACAATATAAACATATGGCCCATTAGCTCAGTTGGTTAGAGCGTCGTGCTAATAACGCGAAGGTCGCAGGTTCGAGACCTGCATGGGCCAAATATTATATTTTCTTTTTAGATTCTAAAATATTTTTTAACAAAGGGATTTCCTCCCAAACTTTTTTTTTTCAAAAAGGGCATGCTACTTCCGTTCTACCACAAACATGCTTCGACCCTAACTACTGGAACGTGAACTTAGCATCATTCATTAAAGACACGCAACCATCCCGTTGTAGGCCGAACTACGATTGCTCTGACTTTCTCATTCTCGTCCACAGGAAATTTTACCCCATACCCCTACACAAAAATTTTTTGGACCAAAATACCCTCGTATAAAAAGTTATAATTTAATGGTTTTGTTAACCGGAACACTTTTTGGAAGTCTTCCGGTTTACATTTTTTTTGGTTTGTTTACCGGAAGACTTTTTGGAAGTCTTCCGGTTTACATTTTTTTTGGTTTGTTTACCGGAAGACTTTTTGGAAGTCTTCCGGTTCACATTTTTTTGGTTTGTTTATCGGAAGACTTTTTGGAAGTCTTCCGGTTCATGTTTTTTTTTTAATTTTTAATTTTTTTTAATATTCAAATTACAAATATATTTATTCTATTTACTCTATTTTAGTTAATTAATATATTTATTCTATTTACTCTATTTATTTATTTAATAATAATTTTCCCACTAATTTGATTTTTTATTAATTTACTATATTTATTTACTTAATAATAATTACTCCACTAATTTGGTATTGTTTTTTTAATCAATAAAAATAAAAATTGTTAACTCACTTATATATTGATTGTGTTCTTTAAAGAAAAAAATTAACAATTTAATAATATGTTTATATGAAAATTAAAAATAAATATCATATTTAAATTATAATCCTATCATTTCTTCTATCAAAAAATTTCACCAAAAAATTATAATATATAACATTTATAATTATTTAAACAATATTTTATGGGGTAAAATATTAACTTTTAAAAATATATTTTATGGGGTAAAATATACTTTTAAAAATTTTCACCATAAAATATTAACTTTTAAAATTTGTAGGGGTAAAATATTTTATGGGGTAAAATATTAACATTTAAAATATTAAAAACTAATTAAATCATAAATATTTAGCAGAAGAGTGATGAAAATATGCTTTAACAGAAGAGTGTAGTAAAATCATTCAAAGGAAGCTTCCACCCAAAATCACTAATTAGGTAAATTCACTATTCCTTATGTTATTGGTTCGCTAAATATTAGCATTTCTCTGTGTGATTTAGGAGCTAGCATCAATCTGATGTCATTGTCCATGATGAGGAAGTTAAAATATGGTGAGTAGAAACCTACTCAATGATTCTAACACTGGCGGATAGATCAATCACATGCCCATATGGAATTCTTGAAGATGTCTCGGTAAGAGTAGATGTTCTATCATTTTCAGTCGACTTTGTGATTCTAGATATGCCTGAGAATTTTGAGACACCACAATTACTCGGAAGGAAATGTTTATGATTTAATTAGTTTTTAATATTTTAAAAGTTAATATTTTATCCCATAACATATTTTACCCCTACAAATTTTAAAAGTTAATATTTTATGGTGAAAATTTTTAAAAGTATATTTTACCCCATAAAATATATTTTTAAAAGTTAATATTTTATCGCATAAAATATTGTTTAAATAATTATAAATGTGATATATTATAATGTTTTGGTGAAAATTTTTTATAGAAGAAATGATAGGATTATAATTTAAATATGATATTTATTTTTATTTTTCATATAAACATATTATTAAATTGTTAATTTTCTTCTTTAAAGAACACAATCAATATATAAATTAGTTAACAACTTTTATTTTTATTGATTAAAAAAAACAATACTAAATTAGTGGAGTAATTATTATTAAATAAATAAATATAATAAATTAATAAAAATCAAATTAGTGAAATAATTATTATTAAATAAATAAATAGAATAAATAGAGTAAATAAAATAAATATATTAATTAACTAAAATACAGTAAATAGAATAAATATATTTGTAATTTGAATATTAAAAAAAATTAAAAATTAAAAAAAAAATAAAATAAAAAAAACATGAACCGGAAGACTTCCAAAAAGTCTTCCGGTAAACAAACAAAAAAAAATGTAAACCGGAAGACTTCCAAAAAGTCTTCCGGTAAACAAACCAAAAAAAAATGTGAACCGGAAGACTTCCAAAAAGTCTTCCGATAAACAAACCAAAAAATTATAACTTTTTATACGAGGGTATTTTGGTCCAAAAAATTTTAGTGTAGGGGTATGGGTATAATTGTAGGGGTATGGGGTAAAATTTCCTTGTCCGCAAGGAAAAATCCAGAGTAGTCCAACCCGTCGAGGTTCATTGAAGTTGTCCAGACCTTCATTTCATGTAGGCACAAGACGGCGAAGTCTTGGCGAGTACAATCTCCTCATTCATCCGTAGTCCCCCGAACTACGTTGACTCCGACTTTTCTATTGCACGAGCGAATACGTAGGCCTAGGACATCGAAGTCCTATCGAATCTCCTTTGGTTTTTTTCCCTGTAGTTTCCGTTAGCAAGTAGAGCTTTAGATAAATACACCCTTTGATTAGATAACAAGCGTGGATCCCGTTGAGTTCAACGAACGCGAGGGGGTGCTAATACCTTCCTCTCGCGTAATCGACTCCCAAATCCAGGATTTGGTTGCGAGATCATGTCTTCTCCCTTTTGAGGTTTCTTCGACTGTTTTCTTTCCCCAGTTGGGATAAATAATGTTCGGTGGCAACTCTGTTTTTCCGCCGGTTATTATTCGCGTTGCGACAATATTGTAGAAGAAGACGATGACGGTAATACATCAATATACTTGTATCAATATTAAGAAATTGTTTTTCTCTTAAGAGTAACTATTAAATTAATATTTTATACAATATAAACATATGACCCATTAGCTCAGTTGGTTAGAGTGTCATGCTAATAATGCGAAGGTCGCAGGTTCGAGACTTGCATGAGCCAAATATTATATTTTCTTTAGATTCTAAAATATTTTTTAACAAAGGGATTTCCTCCCAAACTTTTTTTTCAAAAAGGGCATGCTACTTCCGTTCTACCACAAACATGCTTCGACCCTAACTGCTGGAACGTGAACTTAGCATCATTCATTAAAGACACGCAACCATCCCGTGGTAGGCCGACGCAACCATCCCATGGTAGGCCGAACTACGACTGCTCTGACTTTCTCATTCTCGTCCACAGGAAATTTTACCACATACCCCTACACAAAAATTTTTTGAACCAAAATACCCTCGTATAAAAAGTTATAATTTTTTGGTTTGTTTACCAGAAGACTTTTTGGAAGTCCTCCGGTTTACATTTTTTTTTGTTTGTTTACCGGAAGACCTTTTGGAAGTCTTCCGGTTCACATTTTTTTTGGTTTGTTTACCGGAAGACTTTTTGGAAGTCTTCCGGTTCATGTTTTTTTTTTAATTTTTAATTTTTTTAATATTCAAATTACAAATATATTTATTCTATTTACTCTATTTTAGTTAATTAATATATTTATTCTATTTACTCTATTTATTTATTTAATAATAATTTTTCCACTAATTTGATTTTTTATTAATTTACTATATTTATTTACTTAATAATAATTACTCCACTAATTTGGTATTGTTTTTTTAATCAATAAAAATAAAAATTGTTAACTGATTTATATATTGATTGTGTTCTTTAAAGAAGAAAATTAACAATTTAATAATATGTTTATATGAAAAATAAAAATAAATATCATATTTAAATTATAATCCTATCATTTCTTCTATCAAAAAATTTCACCAAAAAATTATAATATATAACATTTATAATTATTTAAACAATATTTTATGGGGTAAAATATTAACTTTTAAAAATATATTTTATGAGGTAAAATATACTTTTAAAAATTTTCACCATAAAATATTAACTTTTAAAATTTGTAGGGGTAAAATATTTTATGGGGTAAAATATTAACATTTAAAATATTAAAAACTAATTAAATCATAAATATTTAGCAGAAGAGTGATGAAAACATGCTTTAACAGAAGAGTGTAGTAAAATCATTCAAAGGAAGCTTCCACCCAAAATCACTAATTAGGTAAATTCACTATTCCTTATGTTATTGGTTCGCTAAATATTAGCATTTCTCTGTGTGATTTAGGAGCTAGCATCAATATGATGTCATTGTCCATGATGAGGAAGTTAAAATATGGTGAGTAGAAACCTACTCAATGATTCTAACACTGCCGGATAGATCAATCACATGCCCATACAGAATTCTTGAAGATGTCTCGGTAAGAGTAGATGTTCTATCATTTTCAGTCGACTTTGTGATTCTAGATATGCCTGAGAATTTTGAGACACCACAATTACTCGGAAGGAAACGTTTATGATTTAATTAGTTTTTAATATTTTAAAAGTTAATATTTTATCCCATAACATATTTTACCCCTACAAATTTTAAAAGTTAATATTTTATGGTGAAAATTTTTAAAAGTATATTTTACCCCATAAAATATATTTTTAAAAGTTAATATTTTACCCCATAAAATATTGTTTAAATAATTATAAATGTTATATATTATAATGTTTTGGTGAAAATTTTTGATAGAAGAAATGATAGGATTATAATTTAAATATGATATTTATTTTTATTTTTCATATAAACATATTATTAAATTGTTAATTTTCTTCTTTAAAGAACACAATCAATATATAAATTAGTTAACAACTTTTATTTTTATTGATTAAAAAAAAACAATACTAAATTAGTGGAGTAATTATTATTAAGTAAATAAATATAATAAATTAATAAAAAAATCAAATTAGTGAAATAATTATTATTAAATAAATAAATAGAATAAATAGAGAAAATAAAATAAATATATTAATTAACTAAAATACAGTAAATAGAATAAATATATTTGTAATTTGAATATTAAAAAAAATTAAAAATTAAAAAAAAAATAAAAAAAAAATAAACATGAACCGGAAGACTTTCAAAAAGTCTTCCGGTAAACAAGCTAAAAAAATGTAAACCGGGAGACTTCCAAAAAGTCTTCCGGTAAACAAACCAAAAAAAAATGTGAACCGGAAGACTTCCAAAAAGTCTTCCGATAAACAAACAAAAAAATTATAACTTTTTATACGAGGGTATTTTGGTCCAAAAAATTTTAGTGTAGGGGTATGGGGTAAAATTTCCTCGTCCGCGAGGAAAAATCCAGAGTAGTCCAACCCGTGGAGGTTCATTGAAGTTGTCCAGACCTTCATTTCACGTAGGCACAAGACGGCGAAGTCTTGGCGAGCACAATCCCCTCATTCATCCGTAGTCCCCCGAACTACGTTGACTCCGACTTTTCCATTGCACGAGCCAATACGTAGGCCTAGGACATCGAAGTCCTATCGAATCTCCTTTGGTTTTTTTCCCTGTAGTTTCCGTTAGCAAGTAGAGCTTTAGATAAATACACCCTTTGATTAGATAACAAGCGTGGATCCCGTTGAGTTCAACGAACGCGAGGGGGTGCTAATACCTTCCTCTCGCGTAATCGACTCCCAAATCCAGGATTTGGTTGCGAGACCATGTCTTCTCCCTTTTGTGGTTTCTTCGACTGTTTCCTTTCCCCCGTTGGGATAAATAATGTTCAGTGGCGACTCTGTTTTTCCGCCGGTTATTATTCGCGTTGCGACAATATAGTAGAAGAAGACGATGACGATAATACATCAATATACTTGTATTAATATTGAGAAATTGTTTTTCTCTTAAGAGCAACTATTAAATTAATATTTTAGACAATATAAACATATGGCCCATTAGCTCAGTTGGTTAGAGCGTCGTGCTAATAACGCGAAGGTCGCAGGTTCGAGACCTGCATGGGCCAAATATTATATATTTTTTAGATTCTAAAATATTTTTTAACAAAGGGATTTCCTCCCAAACCTTTTTTTTTCAAAAAGGGCATGCTACTTCCGTTCTACCACAAACATGCGTCGACCCTAACTGCTGGAACGTGAACTTAACATCATTCATTAAAGACACCCAACCAACCAGTGGTAGGTTGAACTACGACTGCTCTGACTTTCTCATTCTCGTCCGTGAGGAAAAATCCAGAGTAGTCCAACCCGTGGAGGTTCATTGAAGTTTTCCAGACCTTCATTTCACGTAGGCACAAGACGGCGAAGTCTTGGCGAGCACAATCCCCTCATTCATCCGTAGTCCCCCGAACTACGTTGACTCCGACTTTTCCATTGCACGAGCGAATACGTAGGCCTAGGACATCGAAGTCCTATCGAATCTCCTTTGGGTTTTTCCCCTGTAGTTTCCGTTAGCAAGTAGAGCTTTAGATAAATACACCCTTTGATTAGATAACAAACGTGGATCCCGTTGAGTTCAACGAACGCGAGGGGGTGCTAATACCTTCCTCTCGCGTAATCGACTCCCAAATTCAGGATTTGGTTGCGAGACCATGTCTTTTCCCTTTTGAGGTTTCTTCGACTGTTTCCTTTCCCCCGTTGGGATAAATAATGTTCGGTGGCGACTCTGTTTTTTCGCCGGTTATTATTCGCGTTGCGACAATATTGTAGAATTAGACGGTGACGATAATACATCAATATACTTGTATCAATATTGAGAAATTGTTTTTCTCTTAAGAGCAACTATTAAATTTATATTTTAGACAATATAAACATATGGCCCATTAGCTCAGTTGGTTAGAGCGTCGTGCTAATAACGCGAAGGTCGCAGGTTCGAGACCTGCATGGGCCAAATATTATATTTTTTTTAGATTCTAAAATATTTTTTATCATTAAAGACACCCAACCAACCCGTGGTAGGTTGAACTACGACTGCTCTGACTTTCTCATTCTCGTCCGCGAGGAAAAATCCAGAGTAGTCCAACCCGTGGAGGTTCATTGAAGTTTTCCAGACCTTCATTTCACGTAGGCACAAGACGGTGAAGTCTTGGCGAGCACAATCCCCTCATTCATCCGTAGTCCCCCGAACTACGTTGACTCCGACTTTTCCATTGCACGAGCGGATACGTAGGCCTAGGACATCGAAGTCCTATCGAAACTCCTTTGGTTTTTTTCCCTGTTGTTTCCGTTAGCAAGTAGAGCTTTAGATAAATACACCCTTTGATTAGATAACAAGCGTGGATCCCGTTGAGTTCAACGAACGCGAGGGGGTGCTAATATCTTCTCTCGCTAATCGACTCCCAAATCCAGGATTTGGTTGCGAGACCATGTCTTCTCCCTTTTGAGGTTTCTTCGACTGTTTCCTTTCCCCCGTTGGGATAAATAATGTTCGGTGGCGACTCTGTTTTTCCGCCGATTATTATTCGCATTGCGACAATATTGTAAAAGAAGACGATGACAGTAATACATCAATATACTTGTATCAATATTAAGAAATTGTTTTTCTCTTAAGAGCAACTATTAAATTAATATTTTAGATGATATAAAAATATAGCCCATTAGCTCAGTTAGTTAGAGCGTCGTGCTAATAACGCGAAGGTAGCACATTAACCTTTACCTTAAGTACTACTTCTATTCCAAATTATAAATCAATTTATAGAATATTCAAAACTTCTTATAAGAAATAATGACTATGCTTTAAATTTCAAACAAAATTGTATCAAATTAAAGTTCAAACAATTAAGTTTAAAATTGAAGAATAAAATTTTGGGATATTTTCCTCTCATTTTGGCGAATGAAAAGAATGGTATGAACCGTGCAGTATTTATGGAAACACACTCACGATGCTTTCTTCTATGTCTATCTGTAATAATAATCGATTGATAGCACTCTTAGTTCTGTTGCTGATACCAATAGTTCTAGGTTGGGGAAAAGATGGCCACTATGCAGTTTGTAAAATTTCACAGGTAACCCTAACCCTACCACTTTTCACCTTTTCCCTCTCTCATACTTTGAATTCAACGTTGATTCTGAATTCAAACCCTAATTTTAGGAGTATCTTAGTGAAGATGCTCTTTTTGCAGTGAAACAACTGCTTCCAGATTCTGCTCAAGGTGATCTTGCTGCACTTTGCTCTTGGCCTGATGAAATTCGCTACCATTATCATTGGAGTAGTGCTTTACATTATGTTGATACACCTGATTTCAAGTGTAATTATCAATACTGCAGTAAGTTTTTTGGTATCAATTTAATTCTTAATGCGTCCATGTGCTTCATAAATTACTTCAATGTTTATGTTAGATATAGTTGGTTACTAATTAGAATAATTAGAATTAGTTTAATATTTGTTAAGGTAGTAGTTAGTTATGATTAGTTTGTAGTTAGTTATGATTAGTTTGAAGTTAGTTATATTAGTTATATACCTTATAGTCACTATCAAATTCTGTTCCACTAGGGAACATTAATCGAAGAACGAAGGTTGCAGATTGCAACGGTGGACTTGAGCTTCTAGTAAGGTGAGAATGAGGCTGACCTGCAAGTTAGCACTATAATACTCAAGTCAGTATGAGAGTAAGATGAATGAATGAAGTTTGAATTTGAATTTTACCCGGAAAATGGCGCTCCCTCTTTATATAGTAGAGTGGTTGTAACAACTTACCGATCTTTAGGCGTAGGATGCAAGGAGCAGTTGGATGGATCTTAGATCCGGATCTTCTGTGCTCTAACTCAGAATAACACTCCTACTCCGTGAGTCACTTAGTGGATTGTTGCATTCTCTGGGCTGCGTTTGTAGGGCCTTCCGGCTGGCCCAGAACAATTTCAAAATCAATCTTTCTATAATTTTATTTCCCACGTTGTTGGACTCTACCATGCTTCTCATCAGTTTCTCGCAATTCTTATAGGAGATTGTCATGATTCTTATGGACATAAGCATAGATGTGTTACTGGAGCAATTCACAATTATACAATGCAATTGAAATTAGCTTATGCTGATGCTTCATCTAAATTAAACTGTAAGTGTAATAAGCATTTACTGATTATATAATTCTTAATTGTTTGTTTCGTTTGAAGACAGGTTCTTGAATTTACTTATTTTTCTCTCAATTATAGATAATTTGACAGAGGCACTTTTGTTCTTGTCACATTTTGTTGGTGATGTACATCAGGTTTGTTCTTCCTGGTTCTTATTCAAAATCTATTGAACAATTGAATGAATACTTGGTTTGTATATGTTGATATAGTGGTGCCTTATGTAGGGCTTTATTACGGAATTTTGACTCTCTGCCATCAATAACACTTTTCATCAGTGGCTTACCATAGTTTGGGTTTCTAAGTTGAGAAATAAGAATTTTATGATATCATTCACTGTGTAATATGAAAATCACAATCACACTGTTAAACATATTTTCTTTTCTATAAAATTGTGCTTATTTTCTGGTGTAGCCCCTTCATGTTGGTTTTACCGGAGACCTGGGTGGAAACTCAATAACAGTTCACTGGTACAGGAGGAAAACAAATCTTCATCATGTAAGTGTTACAACACTCAGATTGTATGCTACTTGATCAGGATAACTGCATTCCGCAACCTAACTAGTATATTGAGCATTTTTTCCATTGTTTATGGAGTGTTTGTGATTGATTGAGACTTTGATTTTTCCCTCTTTTATTTTATCATAGAATGATAGTTTTTATCATAACTTTACCTGCTGTGAAGCTTTATAGGATTATTGATTTTGTATATTGTTGCTTTATAATTGTGATTGGGAGAAACAAGTTAGTTGGGAAAGGGAAGATTGAGGATCTGTATATAATAAAAGGTTAAAGCAATGAATTTATATTGGAATTTCAATTTTAAGTTTGATGTCATATTTAAAGAAACTTTGTTGTATTATGATAGAAACTGTTTATATTTTTAACTAAAAGACTCATCATATTCTCACATGTTATAACCAATGATGTGTAGCTAAAGATGCACACCTACTTTTGAAATTGATTCTTATTTACATTGTCACTAAGCTCTAGTACACATTCTTTTTGTTTTGATCCGTTGATTATAATGCCTGTGCTACCAGTCATTGTCAATGATGTAGTAAATTGATTAAATTTAGTATGTTCTGTTTTGTTCCAGGTATGGGATAACATGATTATTGAGTCTGCTCTGAAAACGTTCTATGCCTCAGATCTTTCAACTATGATACAGGCTATTCAACGGAATATTACTGTAATTCCCCCTATATCTTTATGCATACATGCAAATGACGGGGGTATTTGTCATTGAAAAAATGATGTTTTTTCTTTTGTTCTTACACTTATTTCTTTGTTTGAACTTGTACCGTGTAGCCTGTATAGATCCCAAGACCAACTATTATTTTTACTCACTTTCTGCAGGATATTTGGTCAAATGATGTATCTATTTGGGAACATTGTGCACACAACTACACAGCATGTCCAGATTGGTGAGTATTGATCTGGTTACACTTCTTACTGTGTCTCATTATCATAACTATGTGATCTTCACTTGGAAAATAGAGTGAAACCATGATACGAATTTATTTTTTATCAAGCTAAATGCTTTTAATAATATGTGTCCTTAAATGTTTGCTTGTGTATTTTAGTTTTGACAGCATGAACTTCCCCTTCATTTTCGATATTAACTATTACTAGAAATTAAAAAACTACTAACATACAATTAATGTCAAAAAATTACATACCAAGATTTTATTGGTTATGTTCAGGTATGCTTCTGAGAGCGTTAGCTTGGCATGCAAGTTTGCGTATAGGAATGCTACACCGGGAAGCACTTTGAAAGGTAATTTCCTAGTACAAGAAATTACATATCATTGTGGCTAGTAACTTTGGATTATTGCAATCAGGGTACAAGAAATTCCTAGTACAATTTCATAAATCCCTAAAGAATGTCTTCTCATACATTGTTATTCTATTTGATGATGTAGATGAATACTTCCTTTCTCGACTGCCTATTGTGGAGAAAAGGCTGGCTCAAGGTGGTGTACGACTTGCAGCTATTCTCAACCGCATTTTTACTTCCAAGACTGGAATAGCTCAAGCTTGAAACAAATTCTGTATATATTATGAAAAAAAGAAAAGAAAGCAAAATACATGTGGACCTACACCAATCTCTACGAATTTCTGTTTGATAGATCAGACCACCATTATATAAAGACGACATTATAAAAGTGATAAAAGTCTTTTTTTATTTATTTTTAAAGTAATTCTTACTCAATTAAATATTCAAATAAACAAATAAATTATATTAGAATAATTTCATTTATATCTTAATAATACTTTATACTAACAAATTTCTACATATTTAATTCTATATTGACTACCTCAATATAATAATTGATGTTTCAATTATTGAATTAATAATACGTTAATATTTTATTAATTAATTTACAAATAATTATTTTTAACTAATTAATTAATGAAAATATTTATCATGTATACAATTTGTTAAGGGTCATGAAATATTGCATCAGTTTTATTTATTTATTTACTTTTATCTAAAACAAAATTCTATTAATTTGTTAAGAATTTTTTATTGGGCTTAGGTCATATTAGTTTTTTTTTGAGAGGTTTTATGGCAACCCTTGAGGGTATTAGCCACAATGTGCGTTTTCTTAAATGCCTTTAGGTTTCGGAGATATCTGGACACACTTTTTTTTATTAAACGTTAAATTTTTTTGGAGATACATTTCCGGAATCATCATAAAACACGTATTTTATTCGTTTTTGAGTCAGACTTTCCAAAATTTCCAAATAAATTGTTTTCAAAGATATATTTTCGAAAACAATTTATTTGTAAATTTTGGAGGGTCTAACTAAAAACGAATAAAATACGTATTTTATTGTGATTCCGGAGATGTATCTCTAAACAAATCCAACGTTGAGTAAAAAAATGTGCGTTCGAGAGATATATTTCCAGAACCTGGAGATATTTAAGAAAAAACGCATGGTGGCTAATAACCCCGAGGGGTGGGATAAGAAATCCCCCTTATTTATTTATTTATTTATATTTAATTTTAGCCTGTACTCCATCAATTATTCTCTACCTCTATTATTTTCTTTTGGTCTAAAATACCCTCATATAAATAATTTATATTTTAGAAATTTTCACTTTTACTTCACTCTTGTTTAAAGTCTTCCGAAGCAAAAGTTTTCGCTGTTCATGCCGGAACACTTCTATCAACTCTTCTGATTCACATATTACAAATTGGAAAAGATTTAGTTAGTCTTTCAGTTTGACAATTTCACCAAAACTCAAAGGAAAAGTCATCCGATTTTTATTCTACACACCATAACTCATTTTTGTCTTCCGGTTTGGCGAAATTTTCACCGGTAAAACGTGTTCCGTTTTTTTTTTAATTATTTTTTTAACCGAGACTCTTTTAAAATGTGTTCCAAATTGATTTTTTAAATTATTTATGTTTTTTTTATTTGTTATTTTGACAGTGGCGCTAACATAAGACAAGAACGATAGAATTCCAGATCGTGGTTTAGGACGGAGCGTTCCATCGACGTTGGTAGGTGAGGAAGAGCATATTGGTGCATCTGCATCACAACCAGTTAGCTTTCTTAGGGGGTCGTACGATACATCTTTTTCGGTAAACTACGAGCATCATGTTGCTCGACATTTATGGTTCGGTGAGGTAAGTGAATAACATTTACTTTATATTGAATAATATTTGAATTTTTAATGTTCTGTTTTATAATATGTGTACTTTTAATTGTTTTTAGGAGAGAGTTTCGAAGAAAGAGTTAAAGCTTGCTGGACATGGGCTGAAGCTTACAACGAGGGTTCCTTATATTCTTCCACCACAAATTGAGAGTTGAATTTCTCGGGCTGGTCTATCTTCACTTCAGAGAACCAGTTTGACGAAGATAGACACAAACCTAATATCAACATTTGTAGAGACGACATCTAGAGACATTTTTATTTCACATGCCAATTGGTCAGAAGAGAATTACTCTGGATGACATCTCTTGTTTGCTTCACTTGCCCATAATGGGAGTGTTTTGGAGCCCTCAAGATGTCAATGAAGAAGTTGTTGTTGAACTTGTTGTTAATTACTTAGGAGTGTCACCGAGTGAGGCAATAAGACATGTTCGTAGCTGCAGGGGTGCTTTGTGAGTGCTAACTACAAATTCAATTGGATTTTGAATGATGTCAAACAAGAAAGGTAGTATATCGATTTTGTATATTGGACGATATCAACCTACGTTTAGATGCTCATTTATCCCCTTAGCCTTGGGATGCATAAAAAGAGTATCTAAACATGTTTTTACAGGTTTTAGGCATGTCATACACATAAAAAAAGCAAAATAACTTTTTTCGTCCCTTAACTTTAGGCCGGGGTCTAGTTTGGTCCCTTAACTTTTAAAAGTGGCAAGTTGGTCCTTTAACTTTTAAAATGGTGTCACGTTTATCCTTCCGTATGTTGCCGTTAGTCAAAGCTTGAAAATAGATGTCACATTTGTCCAGGTGGATTTTATGTTGTTAACGTGGATATAAGATGTCTTAAAATAAATCCAAGTGTATTTTGCTTTCCATTACCCAGAAACTCAAAGGATTGTTGCATCAACGAAGTTGTGTTAGGGTAAACTCAAACGACTTATAATCTCAGTGAGTGAAGCAGCGCATTGAGGGTGCAAAGGATTGTTGCATCAAAGACGTGAAGAATTGACGACGATTCAAGACATGTTTATCAAAAGGTTAGTACATTTCTTTCTAATTTAGGGTTTACGAATCTCTTAGGCCAATATCTGGTTATGTTCAAATTTAGGGTTTATGTAATTGTTTTAGTGTAAACTCTAATTATTTAGGTAATATGATTAGGTATCATGGATGAATACATAAATCTTAAAATTCATCATAGTGGTAAATTCATCGATGAAGGTCTTAGTGTATACGAGAATGGAGTAGTAGATGATTTGAAAGTAGATGTCAACAAATGAAGTTATTTTGACCTAGTTGGTGTATTGTAAGACTTGGGTTATAGGGAGTTTGGAACAATATATTACAAGGACCCTCAATTTGAGATGAATGCATTTGTTGATGATAAGGGTGCTTTAGAAATTGCAGATATGTATAGGGTGCATAAAAGTGTTGATATTTACATTCAACACACCTTGTCTCAACCTGACTACTGTGATATTGTTGATAATGTTGATGAGGGCCCTGCTGAAATTGTAGATGAGGTGGAGGAGTTACTTAGTAAACTGCATGATGAAGTTGTTGCAGTTGAACAAACCACTATTGTGATGGAGGTAGGTGATATTGGAGTTAAACAAGCCACTGTTGGGTTGAAGGAAGGTAATATTCGAGTTAATCAAGTTAATCTTGCAGTGGAGGAACGTATTGTTGGAGTTAAGAAAATTAATGTTGGAGTTGAATAAGTTAAATCTGCAGCGGAACAAGTTGGACAAGGTAAAGTTGGTGTAAATAATTATGACTTAAGTTCTGATGATAATGACGATGAGGACTACAATTATGATAGTGCTTAAGAAGTGGCTTTTGAGGATGAGTCTGATGGGTATGATGACACTTGGCAGGATGAACTTGATACCCTAATTGGGTATGAAAGTGATGGTAATGGAAAAGTATAAGAACTTAAAGAAAAGTCTGTAGAAGATAAATGGAGTGACAATGATAGTGAGGACATGCAAAGTGGCTGTGATAGTGATGATAGTAATAGAGTTCCAAGAAAAAAGCATCCAATTTTCAGGAAGCCAAAAGACATGTCAGATTACAAGTGGAAAAGTAGTTTAGCTCAAATGGTGATTTTAAGGAAGCAATAACATCCTATGCTGTGCAAAATGGTAGAGACCTAAGGTTTGTAAAAAATGACAGAGTTAAGGTAATGGTTAGATGTAAAGTTGGCTGTGACTGGGAGGGTTATTGTAGCAAGTTATCAAATGAAGACTCTTGGCAACTTAGGAAAGTAATTGACAAACACAGTTGTAGTAGAGAGTATAATATGAAGTTGATAAATACAAAGTGGTTGAGCAAAAGAATTCAGAATAGCTTGAAAAACAATCCAAGGATGACCATAAAGGATATCAATAAGAAGACACAAAAAAAGTGGAACGTTGAGGTCAATAAACCAAAGCAATAAGAGCAAGATTTGCAGCTAGAGATTATGTTGATGGTTCTTTTTTGGAAGATTACACAAGGATCCATGACTACTGTCATGAACTGTTAAGAGCCAATCTAGGGTCAGCAGTTAAGATCAATGTTGATTCTGTACCAGAAGATGTTGAGGATCAAATGCCATATTTTAGAAGGCTTTACATATGCTTTCTCAAAGGGTTATGTGGAGGGCAGATTCTGGTTGCCATAGGGAGGGATCCTTGGTGGCAAAGATCAATGCATGACATACACCTTCATCACAGACCAACAAAAGGCAAGTTTTTCTTTTACTGTTATGCTTTTATATTTTCTGTTTTGTAAACAAAGTATGTTATGCTATATTGTTATTCCATATTTTTCTCTATTTCAGGGTTTGTTACCTACTATAGATAAACTATTGCCAAGGGTGGAGCACAGGTTTTGTGTTAGGAACCTCTATAATAATTTTAGGAAGAGGTTTTCTAGAAAAATGTTGAAGGACATAATATGGAAGGCTACCAAGTCAACATACCCACAAGCATGGGAAAAAGAGATGAAGGGAATGAGGGCCATCAATGAAGAAGCATTTAAACATATGATGAAGACCCCACCAATATTTTGGAGTAGATCTTACTTTAAAACCACAAACAAATATGATGTTGTTCTCAACAACATGTATGAATCCTTTAATAGTGTCATTCTTGACGCAAGGGCAAAACTACTAATCACTATGTTATAATACATCAGAATATACATGATGGAGAGATGGGAAAATAACATAATGAGATTTGGTACTTTGGATGAGAATGATATATTGCCCAATATTAGAAAGAAAGTTGATGTCATAAGCACATACACCAACAATTGGCTAACAAGGTATGTGACTGATATATTCTGTTTATTTATTTCTTTAGGATGTATGATATATTCTGTTTGTTTATTTCTTTGGATGTGACTGATATATTCTGTTTGTTTATTTCTTTAGGATGTATGATGAACATATATTTGAAGTAAGACACTTGGAAAATCAAGCTGATAAATTTGTTGTAAACCTGAAAGATCATATATGTTCATGCAAAAGATGGGAACTCACAGGACTCCCATGTGTTCATGCTTTGTCAGCTATGAAGAGTAGGAATTTCAAAATTGATAGTTAGATTCCAGAGTATTATAGGGTTTTAAGGTACAAATAAGTTTATAAGCATGTGATATGCCCTGTTAATGGATCAAACTTGTGGGTTAAGACACCATATCCAGATGTGCAACCACCCAAGTTCAGGAAGATGCATGGTAGACCTAAAAATATGAGGAATCTTGAATAAGGAGAAATTGATGGGTCTGATAACAGGTTTCATGGTGAAGTGTAGTAGGTGTAAGAAAGCAGGACACAACAACACAGGCTGCACAACAATCAGGCCAGCCCTCTCAGACTCCAACACAGAATGTTCAATAATCAAGCCAACCCTCTCAGACTCCAACCCAGGTTGCTCAAAAATCAGGCCAACCCTCCCAGACTCCAACCCAGGCTGCTCAACAATCAAGCTAACCCTCTTAGACTCCAACTCAGGCTGCTTAATAATTAGGCCTACCCTCTCAAAACTCTAAGGGAAAAACTACTCAACAATCAAGCCAAACATCTCAGAATTATAAGGGAAAGACTTCTCAGAAGACTCATGGACCTGCTAAGGGCAAGACACAAAAGTTTCCTATTAGGAAGCCAACATGACTTTTTGTACCACCTGGGCCTACAACTAGGTTGAGTGCTGCCAAGAATGTTGTTGGCCCAATAGCAAGAAGATCTACTCCAGCAAAAAGGACCACTCCAAAGAAGAACCTCTATATATAATTAGGCTATCATTTCATGTATTTTGTGTTTTTTAGAAACGATTGTCATGTTTAATTAGGCTTTCAGTTTATCAGTTTGGAATGTATTTTCAGTGTGTTGTTTGGGACCAGTTTATGTATTTTGGTGTTGTTTGGAACCACTTTATGTATTTTGTGGAATATGTGTATCAAGTTATGTATCTGTTATAGAATGGAGCCAGATTATGTCATAAATTGTGTGTTGAAAAAAACGTGTCATAAATTGTGTCAAAAATTGTGTTGAAAATTATGTGTCAAAAATTGGAACCAATGTATCATGTCCAGTGTTGAAAACTGATACAAAATTACAAGTCATGCTCAGGTCATTCTCTTAACAGATCAAATATTTCAAACATATTCAAATTATACAAATTCAACCAAACTATTGCATTCATATTAAACTGATACAATCCAAAAGTTACAAACTTTAACAGAACTTAAAGCTAATTCTTACAAACAGAACTTAAGATAATTCTTACAAACAAACCATAACATAATTCTTACAAATAGACCTTAACAAAATTCTTACAAACAAACCTTAACATATTCTTCATAATACCCTAACTCATTCTAAATACTAATATAATGATAATCATCACAAACATCAAATTCACAAGCTTTTTCCACTTCATGATATTCTTCATTTCACTCTCAAGTTTCATCAACTTTTTCCCTAATTCTTCATTCACCATTGTCACTTTTTCAATGTCCTTTTTTGCTTAAGCAAATCCCTTAGTAATTACACCCAGCCTGTGCATCCATAATCTCTCCTTCTCATCAAGCACCTCCTCATAAAACCAACCAAAGAAACAACATCTAGCTTGCACACCTCCCTGAAATTTTCATTGTTTAGAGGTTAAGGCTACCTACAAGATGAAACTTAAATAGAACTTATTAACAAATTAAAAAACCTGCATACCTTATAATTTGAACAACCCCAAAAAAGTTTGCCCATATTCTTAATAGTAGTTGCCCTTTGAAGAACATCCATTTCTCAACAATGACATATGGGCTTCAATCGTGACCTACTACAAACATTCGAGTCTCCACTTTCCTGTTTCAGCATCAAGGACGAGCAACCATATTTCATGCTTGCCAAAAACCCTAGGTTTAATTTTGGGATTTGGGATTTGGAAGAAGAATAACAAAACAAGATTTTTGAGCAGGTTAGGAAGAAGAACGAAACAAGATGATGAAGTAAACATGCCAAGTCATCTGTCACGTATTCACAATGAATGGACATTTGAGGACAACTAACGGTGAGGACTCAAGTGACACCATTTTAAAAGTTAAAGGATCAACTTTCCACTTTTTAAAGTTAAGGGACCAAACTGGACCCCGAACTAAAGTTAAGGGACGAAAAAGGGTATTTTGCCTAAAACAAATCATGTTTGTGTGTCAAAACAACTGCATAAACCAACCTATACGTGATCATGCCGACCTATGGGAGCCTCAGCTTCAGTATAGGCCGATACATCCATATTTCAGGTCGGCTCCCATGCTCTAAGAACGAAGCTTGTAGGCTCTGCCCATAAGTCACATCTTAGGTCACCTCACAGGCCGGCCTGAACACCTTCATAGGCTGACCCATGCAGTTTAAAATTTTAAAAATTATTTTTGTATCTTATTTTTCTTGCATCCTTTTGCCCATTTTCTTCACATACCTATATATACTCATACATGCATCTTCTTCTAGGTAAGATTTCTTGGTGAATAAAACCTAAACGAAACCAGATTACAAAGGTTCCCATCATCTTCATCCCTTCTTCTATGCATACACACAATTGAACTACGCATAATCATTTTTCAATTGGGTGGCCATCTAGATTAGGGTTAATAACATACAATTAGGTTTGGTGTAACCGAGAATATTGGGTTGAGAACTTTGTGTGTTTCAAATAAGAAAATCAATATGGAATTTTCCTTCAAGATCAGTTTGATTTGAAGGTTTTGTAAAAGATCACGTAAACACATATTTGACTGAGTGAAAGCCTTGGGACAAGGTGGTTCCTTACAAGGGAGTAGTGCGAGACGATGAATTGTGTTCGGGAATCATGAGTTTCAACAAGTTTCCTGCTCGGAATAATTGGAGGATTGAAGCTGAGTTGTTGGTTACTTGATCAAGCTTTGATCAAGGGTTGGAGGTGGAAGAATTAACACAAAACAATAGGGTTTTTTGGGTTTGCATTCTTCATCTCTTCTATAAACAATTTTACAAAGAAAAGTTTAATAGCAATATCTCAATTTGATTTTGAATTGAGGACAGTCGTACCCATAGCAAGGCCAGTTGGGGAACTGCCAAAACAAAATCTTGGTCTCTCTCTCTACCTATCTATCTCTTTATCTCTTTTATTGCTGATTTTGCAATTTATCGAGTTCATCGTTGTTTGATCAATTCGATTAGAAATTATTTTCTACTATCTTTTAAAGGTATTGTTGTTGATATAATCCCAATCACTTTGATTGTGATTGGATTTTAACAATCAACAAAACAAATTATATTTTCAATCGCTATCGATTGCACACCAAGTGTTCGATAAATTGCTTGTGCGTATTTTAATTGTGTTTTGGTTCGTTGGATATACAATTTACAATTAGCATTGCATTTAATTGATTCGTAGATTGATCGTTGTTGAACATTTACGTTCGTTATCACTCTATTTGGTTTGCGATACATATATTGCTTTTCGATAGTAGGTTAAGTTAAAAGATTTGATTCAGGTCGTTTTTCCATTGTACCATATTATGAAAACAAATTTTTTCCAAAAGTTTTTGATTGTAAAATTTGTGACCTACTCACCCCCTCTAGATCGAAGCCTATTGTCTAACAAGTGGCATCAAGAGCTTTGGTTCATTCCATGCTTGAGATACATTTCTTAGAAGAATGGCTACCGTACCTAAGGGTGCATACAATAGATCACCAATTTTCACCGGCTAAAATTATGGCTATTTGAAAACACTTATGCGTATTCATGTCAACTCCGTTGATAAAGGTATTTGGGATGATATCCAAAATGGTCCAAATGAAATAACTATGACCAATGAGGATGTTGTCACAATACCTAAATCGGAAGCACGATGGGATGATAATGATAGGAAATTGTGGTCACATGATTGGAAAGCGAAAAACATTCTCACTTCCGCCTTGGGAGTTGATGAGTTTTATCGCATTTCTCATTGTGATATTGCCAAAGCTATGTGGGACGCATTAGAGATTGCCATTGAGGGTACTAATGATGTCAAACAAGCTAAGATCAACATATTAAATCAAAAGTTTGAGCTATTCCATATTTAGCATGGTGAAACCATTGAGGATATGCGAAAACGGTTCACTCATCTTATAAATCGATTAAATGCACTAGGTAATCCTGTTTCTAATGAACTTGCTACTAACACATTTTTGAGGTATTTAAGTAGGGAATGACAACCAAATGTCACCGATATTAAAGAAGCAAATGATCTTAAGTCGCTTGATCCTATGGATTTGTTTGTTAAGTTGGAAAAGCGGATAATGAACCTAAATATGAGAACGAATATGACGAAGGAGATATGAGATCGTTCATAAAGCAAGTCAATAAATACATGTCAAAACATGGCGACAAATATCCCAACAAGTACCGTGATAAATCAAAAAGGTTATCAAGTTCCTCAAAAGAAGAAGATGAGAGAAAAAAGGGAAAGTCACAAAGTATGTGTTACAACTGTGGTAAAACCGATCACTTTATGTCGGAGTGTCAAAAAATCAAGAATGAAAGAGGCCATCACAAAACATCTAGAAAAGTTAGAAGAGCTTATGCCACTTAGAAAAACAAAAGTGATTCATCAAGTGATGATAGCTTTACTTCAAGTGAGGAATTGGCCAAGCTTTTCTATATGGAAAACAAAGGAAAGAAAAAGGTTGTAAGTCACTATAAACTTCAAGCTTATCATGACTTAGCTTTTTATCAACTTCAAGAATCCTTTGAAAATCTACAAAGACAAGCCATATATGCTTTTAAGAGATTAGCTTCAAACAAGATAATCATCTATCATTTGGAAGCTAAGATTTCTGAAAATGAAAGACATGTGGAAGCACTAAGGAAATTTATGTCAAATATTCTAGAAGGACAAGATGAGGACCCTAGATCTTTATGGAATTTTGGTTGTGAAACATGTCACACATGGCAAAAGGAGTCAATAACTCTTAAAGCTAAACTTGATATGGCTTTGCAACCCAAAGTTACTTTTGCTATAGATACTTCCAAGTATGACTTACCAACTCACAATCTATATCGAAGGTACAATCACATTAAAAAGGAATAAAATAGCAAAAGGTTATCTTCTCTAAACTTGTATTGTCACTAATATTGCAAAATGGAGGCACATTATTGTAAAGTGAAGATTTAGGAAATTCCATCTTCCTAATGATGTCTTTCAATGGATCCCTAAATGTAATCAAGGTTTTACTAATCCTCAAGTACCCAATGAATATTGGATACGTAACACAAGTTGTTAAACATGTAGGAAAATGTCTTGACTCTATGGAGAGAGTATAAGATCTTGTTCGTAGAGCATCAAGGCACAATACAATAACATGTCCTTATTATTTTGATCTACGTGACTAACAAGGCAGATTATGTTACCAACCAGGTTAACTGTATGTGTTTTTTTAAGTGGTAAAGGTGTGTGAATGGCAACTACTGATGTTTTATTCGAGAAATTTTAGAATAGGTGCTTCTTTTTATAATATAGGTATATCTCTACAAGAGATTCTCAAAGAAACTGAAAAAGAAATTGATCAACCTAAAAAGGTGGAACATAAGAAAGATGAAGATAACAATTGTGAAAAGGAGAAGGTTGAAAGTCCAGCTGCAGCGGAATATCGTCTTTTGACTTGGAAAATCTCCAATGATCATCAAATCAATAATCTACTTGGATACATCATTAATCACACTTTCAAATACTTGCACAAGAAGGAAAGTGGTAAGAAAATTTTGGTCTTATTTGTGTTTTGTGGCACATGTTGCATTCATTTCAACTTTCATTTGAAAGTTTTTTGTGGAATGCTTGTGCGTTCTCTGTCTTGTGTACGGTGAGGTTATGTCGTTTCAACCCTATTTCTTGGTATGTATGTAAGTGTTTCTTTTACATGTTTATTTCATAAGGATGTGTGATGAACTATGTATGATGCTTATGATATGTGTTTACTTCCAAAAATATCAAATGTGACTGTTGTATATTTCATTTTACATGTTTATAGTAACCATAAATAAATTCCATTATGATTAATTTGTATCTTGGACCAAGTCATGCTTGCATGATTATATGTTACATGATTAAAGCAAACAACTCATCAAACCTTATCATATGCATGTGTCTTCAATCAAAGTAGTATGCATGAGTCTAATCCGAGTAATTGGTTGAGTGTAGAAGTTCACTTGATTCTAATTATTTAAATGAAAAGTCTATAGGTCCACACATAATTGAACAAATCGACCCGTGTTATGTGAATTAAAATCTCTCTTTTGACTGGTGCAGTATAGGTCGACCTGACCTCATATAGGTTGGCCTATGCGAATTAAAATTGCATATTTTCACAAAAACTAACATTATAGGTAGACACATGCTATCGTATAGGTCGGCCTGTGACAGTAAGTGGATAAATTATGGCTCATTTGACCAAAACTTTTCATATTCCTGCATTCATGGTTGATTCATGAATTTGAATCCTTTTCTATTCAAATCCCAGTCAACCAATGTAACTCCTCTTTATGTCCTTAATTCATCACTAATGTCATTCATTTCATAACATTAAATCATTCAACTCTCCACCTTCTTGTTACAATGAACCCTTTGAATTCCATTATTTCTCTCATTTCCTATAAATTGGCATCATTTTCCATATTATTTCAAACATCTCAACCATGTCAAAAACTTCTATCAATCCAAATGGCTCCCAAAATTGTGAGAAGCAAGAGTCATAAGGCTAACACATCATCATCATCAGCCATTCCGGACACTGTGCCATCTCTAGTTTCTGACAACCGCGTAGCAGAATTTGAAGAGAAATTTATGCATCGCCTTGTCATGAAACAACATGTATGAAAGGCTTCTTTTGTTGGAAGTTTGGAAATTCTGGTTATGGCTCAACTCGTAGAACACCAACAAATTAACTATTTTATGCAGTTGTCATAAGATCACAACGAGGATCTAGTTCGTGTATTCTATTCCGGACTGCATGAGCAGAATGGATTTTCTTTTAAATTCACTATTGGGAATAAGATTTATGAAGTCACCGTTGATGTTTGAAAGTGACTGTTTGACATTACCATAAGCAATCCTAATGTAGAGGATGAAGCTGATCCTTTAGTAACAGACACTCATGCTCATAAGGATTTTGAGTGGAACGTTCATCTCAGCGAAATGCTTAAAGCCTCAAGGCTAGAAGACTATAATGAGGCTGTAGCAGCCAGTCAATTCAAAATGACTCCAAGAATCCCTTTATGACTTGTTTCTCATATTCTGCATCCCGAGAAAGGCAGATACTATCGAGTGGACAATGCAGAGATTCATCTATGTACATTCTGATGCACAAAATTTGCATCAATTGGCTACACTACTTTGTCTCCAGAATGTTCATCATCAAGGATGGATACAGGGGGACATCTTTCTGTTATCCATCTATGATCTCAAAAATTCTGAATTTCTTTGACATTGGCGTGCCAAATCTACCACCCATCTCGCCTAGTCCAATTCAAGAGTTCTCTCAACGAACTCTAACTAACATGTGATACTTTTGGGATGAAGAACGTCAAGTATACTATCTAAGACAGGGAAAGTATGGTTGGAAGATATACAACTTCGACAGTCCTACCGCATTTGTTGATCCCTCTGCTGAGCAACATATTGAAGATGATGTGCCTATAGATGATGCAAAAAATGTCGCTATGCAAGAAGATAACAATGTTGCTGGAAACAATTCATCCATCACCTCACTTCTTCAAAACCTCTTGCACAAACAAAATGCCCAGGCGACACAACTCTAAAGTATGCAAGAGCATATGAGATCTCAAGATGAAAATTTTAAGGCATTTGCCTCATTGGTAATAGAAAAGCTAGTCACCTTGAAGGAGGAAATGGATGCGAATACCGCCTCTACCATCGCAAGGGTTAATCACATGATTGCTACCCAAAATAAAGATCATCATCACTACACACAATTCTATCAAGAAATGTATGGTTTCTTGGACCGTCAGTTTGGAAATGATGGTCAAGGCTGGTTTCATGGAGCTAAACCTGGAGGTCGTGGAAGGGAGTGATGAACAGTGTTTTTGAGTGTCTTCTTAGTGTGTCTTAAGATTTTTCTGCATTTAGTGTGTTTTGTTTGGTTTTTTTCATGTCTTTGCATTTGGTTTGATGTTTATCGCTTTGACTTATGTAATTGCCATACCCCAATTTTGACCCTGAATCGCTGATTCAATACAGTTATCATAGCATTTGCATCATCTTTGTAGCTAACATGCATTTCATCTTACATAATGTCCAAATTATCAGCCAGAATAAATCTGTCGGATTTACAGTCAAATCAGTCAAGCTGGAAGTCAATTGTGCGTAAAATCAGTGGACGAAAAGTTTCAAAATTGAGCTTGCAGACGTTAATTATATTAATCTACGTTATGTGTAGTTTAATCTTGTGTGATTTTTTTTAATTTTTTGACTGCTTTTCGGTCGCATTTTGATCATTCTCAGCCTTTTAACATGGAAAAACTTATTTTGAAATTTGACAAAACGCTGTATTTTTCCGAGTCATTTATTTCACACTGATCATTTTAGTGAATTTATTTTATTTTTTCTAGCACTTCGATACCATACTGATTACTCATTTTAAATCGGTTTCATGTTTATTTTTTAGTTAATAATCATTTTATTTATTTAGGTTTAATCAAATTTTATTTAAACAGTTATTTTTTGTATTTTTAATTTATTTATCATATTTTTTTTTTATATTTTTTTTTATAATATATAAGTTTGTCTTTTATCTCCATCTAGTAACACTTAATCATTAAGAGTTAAAAAGTTTTTTGTTTTTCTTCATGAAAAAGTATCACTGCCCAGGCACATAAGAAACGCTCCCACAATATATATTTTCCTTCTCACTTTCATATACCATACTCTCACTTCATATCTCACAACAATATACTCCCATACACACTATTCACGTTTAACCTTCACAACACAAACTTTAAAATCACCAACCATGATACTACAAACCTTGCTCATATAAAACAATAACTTACAAACCATATTACTTCATCAAATCATCTTCAATATTTGTTCATTTTCACACTACCATAATCCAAACCACAAGTAACTCACTCTTTCATTTTTTTTCTTCCACTTTTTCACTTAGCCAAAGGAACCCTCTCATTAACCCCAAGTTCTTTTTCGTTACCATCACCACTCTCTCCATCTCCAACAACTTCCGAGCTGTTTACTTCCAAACGAACCGCTACCGTAACGTCGGAAAACGCAAACCAACAACACACTTAACTACCTTAACAATCAAACCGAACACCATATTCTCACGGAGCAGCCACCACGAAACTTGATCTTTCACGTTCAACCGAGAACCTCTGCATTTTGGTATTTTTTTCATCGGTTTACTTTTCCACACTCCTCCATAGAAGTTTGTTTCTCTTTTTTTCTTGAACCTCATTCATTCTTCAAAGTTGACATTAATTTTTGTTGATGTTCATTTTGATATAAGAATTTAATTGTAATATATTGATGGTAGTGTAAAAGAATTTTACCCTCTCAATTAGTTATAGTCATTGAATGTTTAAAAGAGTTTGAATTTTATTTTAATCACTTTATAAAGTAAATGGATAATAGATGAATCGATAGTTAGGGGTGCTCAAATAAACCGATTATTTAAATAATCTATATCCGTATCTAAATCCGGTTATTAAAAACCGGTTAAACCAAATCCACATTTTTGATATATTTTTAATATGATTTTAACCAAATCTATAATTTGGACATCCATATCCAAAATAAAAACCAAATTAGTCAAGTTTTAAAAAAAATTAAAAAAACTTAAAAAAAAATATTTTTTAAATAATATATATAGAAATAAAAAATCATATACATTAGTTTATTTTTGCTAATAACCAATTTTAAGGCACTTTGAAGGAAATGTAAGTATTGATAGTTTGTAGCTTAAATTTAAATTTAATTTTAAATAAATTAATATAAAAATGACTTATTGTACTGTACTATAATTATAACTCATGAACATCCCTATCTTTTAATAAGCATATAGTGAATCACGAGACTATTTTTATTTTAAAAATAAACTTTTATTTAAAATATTAATAGTTTAATTATTGTCTACGTATTTACTATAACACACACACATATATATATATATATATATATATATATATATATATATATATATATATATATATATATATATATATATATATATATATATATATATATATATATATATATATATATATATATATATATATATATATATATATATATATATATTTGATTTTGAAAACCTTATAAGAATTAGAGTGATAATGAAATTATAAATTCGATTATTTTCTCTAGAAAATGAATAATTATTATTGTGATCATTTAATTTTTGTTTTTACATATCTATATATTTTATTTATAAAAAAAAATTCAAAATTAAGAAGTTAGTTATTAATGATATGTTTTCATTGAAAATAATTATTATAAATATTCACATTATACTATTAGGTATGTTGTAATTAATATTGTATAATTTAATTAGAAATTAAATAAAAAAAACTGACCCATTCTACCAGGTTCACTCTTTTACTAATTATTTTTTTGTTTGGTTTTTTATTCTATTTTTTCTTGTTTGTTTTATACGCTTATTTATTTACTCATTTTTTTTCTTAGTAAGAATGAATTCATAAGCCTATTAGTTTTCTTTGTGTTAAGTACAAATATTAATTATTTTTTTTTAAATTTTTATAATAGGCCATTCGTTAAATAAAAAATAAACTATCGATAATGATTTTTTTAAAAGATTTTGAAATAACTATTGTTTTTTTAAAATCAATATTTTTTTAAAAAAAATATTATGTTTTTGAAAAAATTAATTTTAAAATAAAATTAAATAAAAACTAATTATAAAATTGATTATGGATATAACCGGTTAATAACCGGTTTATAACCATTTTAAAAGATGAAAACCGGTTATGAGAATTGATTTTAATAACCGGTTGTAATATATGAATTATTTATTGTTATGGATTGGTTATGGAGATTAACCATCCATGAGCATCCCTATCGATAGTGTAAATTTTTTTACCCTGAAAGTACATAGTAATTGACTTAATTTGCCAACTCGACCTTCTAAAACCAATTATTTCACGATAAATAAACTCAATCCATCGTAAAATAACTTTCTCAAATCAAACCATTTCTCATCTTTAATTCGATCATTTCAACTCTTTTTCAGATTAAAACGTTACATTAAAACATTTTCTAAACCAAAATGAAAGAAGAGAATTGTTGGAATCTAGCATTCTAGCAGAACCCTTGAATGATCGGTCTCGAGTCTCGCACTTTTGGATAGTCGTTCATTTCTTTCTTTCGCTTTTAAAACACGTAATAATTAACTTGGAAAAATAAGGGTCGTCGGGACCTAGCATTCTAGCGTAACTCTTTGAACAATTGATTCTTATCAAGCTTTCATTGTTCGTCGAACAATTTTCAAAATAACCTTGAATGAAGAAAGGGTCGTTGAGATCTATCATCTCAGCATAACTCTATGAACAATTGATTATTATCAAGCGTTCCTTGTCCATCTAACATTTTTCTCAAATAATTTTGAATGGATAAGGACTGTTGGAATCTAGCATTCTGGCGTAACTCTTTGAACGATTGATTCTCATCAAACGTTCGTCATTCACCTAAAACATATCAAGCCATTCAAACTATTTTTCTCACCGTTGTGCAATTAATCCTAATAACTTTTTCATAAACGTGAGATATTGTGTCTTGAGACGACACAAAATATTGCTTTATCCACAAACTACTTGTTTGAAATAAGAGACGTTTTCTGCGAATGTTGATTTGTAAGTCCATTCTGTTGTAATGCAAACTTTCGCTCCTCGCCTGTTTCGGATAAAATAATGTTTTCTGTTGAATGTGACTAAATATCTCTCGCTAAAATAGATCAATAAACTATCTTTTTTACCCAGAACTATAGATGCTCTTGTCGCTACTGCGAAAATCGGCGCCGGCTGACAGAAGAGTCGCCACCGTGCGTTATTTATCCCAACGGAGGGAAAGGAAACGCTCGAAGTAAACCTCGCAAAAAACGGGAAAAGGTATGGTCATCGCAACCAAAACCTGGACTCGGGAGTCGGTTACGCAAGGGGAAGGTATTAGCACCCCTTACGTCCGTCGTACTCGACGGGATCCACGCTTGCTTGGGTTGTCTAAAGGATGCAAAAACAATCTATCTACGTCTGCTAAATCTAAACGGAAGGGAATTGACTCGATAGAGCGTCGCACTCTATGCCTACGTATTCTCATGAGAGAAAGTCAGAGTCAACGTAGTTCGGGAAACTACAGAGAATTGGCTCGCCAAGACCTCGCGTCTTGTGCCTACGTACTTCCACACTGCATGGAAGATCAGAGCTGTCGTAGTTCAGGCTAACTACGGCTAAACTGGGTGTTCTCACCCAGCAGTGAGAAATTAATCTGGTTTTGAAGGTACAGGAACCTATGGGGAAAACTACGGTCTGGTCTCAAATGCCCTCGGGCAAGAGAAAAGGGGTATCAATCAGTCGTCAGTGGGAAAGTCTCGATCGCACAGCAACGAGAGAACAAAAGAGTTAATTGTTAGTGTGCTCGCTAGGATATCGCATCCTATGCCTACATATCCTCGTCTGGTACGAGGAATCAGAGCAACTGTAGTTCGGCTACTTCGGGACCACAGCTCAAATCTCGTTTTATTAACATTCTGAAAAATGGTTACAATGATTGAGAACTGAAAAATAAACCCCTAGGAAATACTATCCTATCCTATGAAGAATCAAATGGAAAATAGTCCCCTAACAAGTGGACTTCTAAACCTACCTCTAAAAAGGTAAAAAAGTCCCCTAACAAATGGACATTTAAAACTATCCCTAAAAATGTAAAAAGCCCCCTAACAAATGGACTTATAAAACTACCTCTAAAATAAAACTCCATGAAGAAAATATACTCTAAAAAAATATTAAATCTACACTAATATTTTTTCCTCTTTTTCTCAATATTTCTTTCCCTTTTCTTTTTTTTCAAAATATTCTTCATATATTTTTTTCTATATTTTTCTCTCTATTTTTCAATATTCTTTCACATATTTTTCTTTTTCTTTTTCAAAATATTTCTTTTTTCAATATTTTCTTAATATTCTTTTTCCTCAAAATGTTTTTTCATGCTCATGAAACTATATAAAAGAAAATAAAAAAAGAACATACAAAGGGGGGGGGGGGGGGGGGTAATGCAGTACAAGGGGTGTTAAGTAACAAAAAACAAAAACAGCAACAATATGGGCCCAGCCCAATATCTCAGCAAACAAAAAAAACAAAAAAAGAAAAGGGAAGGGGGGTGCTGGAAGGAAACTCGGGGTGTGGGTAGCATATGGGCCCAGCCCACTAATCCACAGCAAAAACACAGAAACGGAGGTTATGGCAAAACGAGGGGGGGTGTGACAAAAAGAACACTGGGCTTTGAGGCCCAATCCACCCGATCCACTCCTTTCCCCTCAGAAACCCTAGTTACACTTCTCCACTCCAAATCACTGTTCACGCCGTTTCCACGAACCCTCTCTCTCGCTTCTTCTCCGTCTCAAACTTTCGGTCTCACTCTCCTTCAACCCTCAATCTTTATTCCGTTTCAACTTCTCTTCCTTCAAGTACCAACTACAGACAAAAACCTGGAGTTATGGTGGATTTATGGCGGTTAACAGAGGATTAAAGATCTATGGTGATGAAGCTTGTTGTGAAGACGTCCTTGAAGGTTCTGGGAACATCACGAAAGATCTGGAGATTTGACGATGAATGAAGGTGCGAATCTGGAGATCTGTTGGGTGAATTGTTGTTGAAGGTTGATCAGAGGAGGTCTTGCATATTCTTGATGATGACGAGTGGTGATTTCTGGAAAATTACATGAATGTTCTTGGCTGTTCTTGACGAATCCGGATGGTGAATGATGAAGATCAAACCTGAATGAAACTCTGGCAGTGGTTATTGATCTGGAGATTTATTATCGAGAATGAACCAAGTTGCCGTCCGTTGAAGCTTCTAGATGTTCTTGGTGAAATGTTTAAGAACCGTTTAGATCTGGATGAACACGGTGTTCTTGAAGAACATGCAAGGTGTGGATTTTTTGAAGGTTTAAACAAACTCAGGAACAATACTCGATGAATTACATGGAGGTCTTTTGGAGGAATCTTGAATGAAGATCACTGAGGAGTATCTTGATTCTGGAAAGTGCTTGAGGCTTTTTCTGAGTTCTTGAAGACTTTGGATGAACATTTGAATGTGTTGAAGATCTCCAGTAAAACGATGAACAATGGATGAAACTACACATAAACGTTCTTGAGAGTTTGTTAGAGATTTCCTTGAGGCTGTTTGATGATGATGGTTGTTGAAGGGTTGATGAAGTTGATGATCGGAGAAGGAAGATGAAGACGAAGGGATGAATTTGGTGTTTTTCTGGGAGAACTTTGATGAATGCTGATGAATGTTGGATGAATTTGGGACCGGAGAAGATGAAGCTCAAAGATGTGAGAAGAATTTCTGGGTATTTTTGTGTTTTTCGGCGACTGGTGTGGCGGAGGGCGGTGGTCGGAATCAGTTGGAGGTTAGTTAGGGTTGGCCGGAGTTGGTTGGTGGTGGCCGGCGAGGGTCATGCGCGGTGGTTGCATGGCCGCCGGCCATGCAATCGGTGAAGGCTGGCGTCAGACACGTGGCTGGAGGGAGTGATGCATGAAAGCCATGTGTTATGGGAGAGAGAGTGGGGAGCGCTACGTGGAAGCTTCTGAGTATTGGTGGAAATGAGGTGGCTATCCCCAGAAGTGAACGCGTGGCCTGGCTATATAGTAGACACCTGGCGTTCTGGACTGAAAATGAACAAAAACGGATGATGGATCTGGGCCTCCAACCTGCACAATCTGGGCCCACGAAAAAACTGCTTTGGACCAAAAAAACTGAGTAAAACTGAATTAGAAAAAAGAGATTAAACCCAATTAAACTAATTAAAACCTTAAACCTAATTAATGAAAATGTTTAAACTACAATTAAATCTAAATGACACTTAAACTAATCCTAATTAATTCTAACACACTCAATTAAAACCTAACTAATATTAAACTCTAATTAAACTAATTAAACCCTAATTAAATCTAAAAGATGATTAAAATCTAATTAAACCTATATTAAACTAAAACTAATAAAATTCTAATAATCTCTATTTAAAAAATCTATTAAATTTCTATTAAATCCCTAATAAAATCTATATTATTTAATTTCTACTTAAAAAGCCTAATAAGAGAGATATTCTATTTATCTAAAAACTTAATGCCTAAAAAGAAATTTACTCTAAAATCTATTAAAACAATTTATAAAATTCTAAAAAAGATTTAAAACTATTAAAAATATTAAAATCTAATTAAATCCTGAAAAATCTATGAAGCCTATCAAAAATACACAAAATGCTATAAGATCCTAAAAAAATGCAGACAAATGCAGATAACCAATATAAAAGAGAGCGCGAGACCAGATCGAAGCAAAACGATAACCAGATACCCAAAAATCTCAAAAATCACTGCATAAACTGAAAACACCCAGGAAGCGCGCGACTTCCCAAAATAACCCCCGATTACCCGAACCGGTCTGAGATACCCGAAAAGCGAAAACAGGGCTGTGATCCCGATAAAATCACCATGATTAGGGAAATGCACTATATGCAGTATGCAAATGCAAATGCGAGAATATGTCGAAGCATAAACCGAAAGCGGCACCGGTTGGTCAAATTTTAGGGTGCAACAGCTGCCCCTATTCAAGCGACTTGGGACCTGAAGGGTTGAAGAGCGCGCAACCTTCAAACATTCAGAGGTACGAGACGGTTGAATACCAATAAACCCGAAAATTTGCCAACCATGAGAATATACTGTAAACTGCTTGGAGAATAAAATCCAGAACCAAACCCAGTCGTCACGGCAACAAACTGATCAATCATCTGGTAAAGAACTCCTGATTTTAACACCCGTTACCCGTGTGATACCACAGATAACAAACCCGAGGGTTGCACCAACCATCTGATCTTCTCAGATCGTCTACTGATAGACAGGAAGAGAAATATACTCACATCGTCTAAAGATAGACGAAAGACGCCCTGATCCATACTCGCATCGCCTAAGGATAGACGGAAAGACACCCAAATCCGAAGAAAAACTTCAATACTCACATCGCCTAAGGATAGACAGAAAGACACCCATAAACCATACTCACATCGTCTAATGATAGACGAAAAGACCCCCCATAAACCATACTCACATCGTCTAATGATAGACGGAAAGACACCCAAAATCCATACTCACATCGTCTAAAGATAGACGAGAAGACACCCAAAATCCATACTCACATCGTCTAAAGATAGACGGGAAGACACCCAAAATCCATACTCACATCGTCTAAAGATAGACGGGAAGACACCCAAAATCCATACTCACATCATCTAAAGATAGACGGGAAGACACCCAAAATCCATTTCAACACCATCCGTCAAATTTCAGAACCCTTTCGTCCACGGGGACTGATGGAAAGAACAATATCCTTAAAGGGGCCACATCATCAGTAAGGACCGACGGGAAGAAAAACCACCTTCAAAGAGCCATGTCATCAATAAGAATCGACAATCAGGAAAACCGAACATCCTTCAAAGAGCCTCGACGTCAATAAGGATTGACAGTCAGAAAAATCCCTCTTGAAATGCCATCTCATCCAATAAACAGAAAGAAAACCACTATCCGAAAGATCATTTTGAAACCTCTCAACATCCAAAGATATCCGGAGAAGACTCGCTGGGGAAACACACCATCTGTATGCTCTGACGATAAGAAACCCGCTGAAAGATCACCTGAAACTTCACATCGTCTACTGATAGACGGAAAGAACACCACTTGCTAGAGAAACCCCATCTTGAAACCCCACTGGAAAAAACAACCGAAACTTCACATCGTCTACTGCTAGACGGAAAGAACAGCCACTTAGAGAAACCCCATCTTGAAACCCCACTGAAAAAATCACCCGAAACTTCACATCGTCTATTGATAGACGGAAAGAAAACCACTTAGAGAAACCCCATCTTGAAACCCCACTGAAAGAAACAACCGAAACTTCACATCGTCTACTGATAGACGGAAAGAAAGCCATATTCGAACTCAAGACGTCTAACGATAGACAGAGAAATCCACTTATTGGAGGAACACATCGTCAATATGAACTGACGGGAAGAAAAGTCTGCCGATACCAGATGACTAATTGATCAAAGCATAACTGTTGTATGGTCTGAAATACGAATATACTGCTGAATGGTCTGAATACTGCTGCTGGATGAATGCCCCTGAACTGCCCACAGAGTAATTCACGTGCCATACGAGGCTGATAGAAAACCTGGCTTATACTTCGCATGCATATGCATATGTTTGAATCTTTCTATGACGTAATGCTCCATTCAGGATGGAAATGCTACGCATTCTGAAAATGAAATGCAAGTATGATGCAAATATGATGATGCATGCAATATGCCAATGCAGGCTCGGGCTGCTGGAGAAAGCTGGGTACAGAAAACCACTTCAGCAAAATAAATGCTGAAGACGAAGCCAACTCCGCTGGGGATAAACCGGATGTCACAAAATCATTCCAGCAAAATAAATGCTGGAAGAGTAACATCAACTCCGCTGGGGAAATTGGGAACTTAACCAAGCACCTCGTTGAAGTAACACTCTGCTGGGGAATATAACTCTGCTGGGGAATAGCAGGTGTGCCAAGTATGATTGGACTTCTCTGGGGATAGCTTACCCGTGCCAATGAGAAATTGGACTTTGCTGGAGAAAAAAATAGACGGAGTCTTCCTGCGTACTGATGAAGATTAGACTTGGAAACTGATGCGCCAACACGGATGGGCCTCACAGTAACCGCCAACATGGATTTGGGCTTTTAGGCTATCTGTGATGGGTTAGGTACAACTGACGCTGGAAAACCTTCTGCCTGAATACACAACTTTCTGGTTGAAGAGTCAAGGGATAGGAACACGACTTCCCGACATTCGTCTCGCACTCGAAAATCGGCTGAATCTGGCCGAATAGCTCTGAATAACCCTGATGATACGGAGAAGAACAATCCCTTCATTTCTGATATGCCCCAGCCTGCGGGACCTCTGTGGGGATACTCCTCAAAAGGAAATCTGAAAATTTGTACCCTGATGGTCTGATATGAAATGCCCCAGCATTCTGAACTTCGGAGAGATACTTCCCGTCAAATGCTTCTCGAATAAAGAAAAACTTCTGCGCTCTTAAGATGGCCTGCCCCTGACTGCAATGACTTTGCCCCTGATTAGCTGATTCAGAGTAGTACCCCTGACTACAAGATATTTACTGAATCTCAACCTGATTGCCCCAGGATAACTGACTTCGAAAGGCTGACCTGACTGGGGATTACTGGATGTAGCTTGCCCTGGCTTGCGAAGCATTCGGGCGCTCTGCATCCTATCCTGACCATACCTTCCATTGTAGAAAACTTTCCTGCTGTCAAGCGCTTACTCGCAAGTAAAACAAGTTGTTATGCATGAAAGATATACTAATGCAACGCATATGACAGCTTTGACATCCAATCTGTTCACTGGGAAAAGGAAAAACAGTTTATGGCATATAATGCACAAAACATTTATCAAGAATATCAACATCAGCACCAACAGGGTAAGAAGAACCCTTTTAGGAGTCAGTTTCGACGCGATCTTTACCGAAGTATGCTTTCGAAACAACCTGCTTCAATTAGGAATTTTGAAGGTTATAACGGGGTCAGGTTCACGGTTTTGAAGGAAAGGATAAAGGCTCAAAGTTTATTTTAACCCACCCATTCTCCTTGATGTTCTCCCATCCTACGTTCAGCTAATTCGACCTCAGTGCTCACCTGTCAGAGGTTGAAAGATAGGAGTGATAGTTCGAGAAACCATGAGTTTTTGGAGTGACAGCCACTCACTTTTCGACTTTGACACTTGGGGTCACACGACTCGTATTTGTCCGAGGATTTTTCTTTTGTCATCCTTTCATCTTTTTCTTATCCCTAACTTTTGCCTGGACCGACTCCTTTTGAGTTTCTTTTGATTTTTTAAGTCCAGCGGGATGCCCTCATTTTAGCCTAAGTCATTTGTTTTGAGGCTTTGACTTAGCGGGCTTTTGATTCTTTTTGCTTTCTCTTTTTCCGAACAAGTCGTGTGACACTGGTTGCCTGACTCATTGGAGAATGATGTGACTGTCTCACTCTTGACTGAACCATTGCGGTTTTTTAGGCACGACCTCTAGAGGTGTGATTGATCCTCGAACGGACACTCCTTTTGCAACTTGAACGCTCGGCCAAATTAGATAAAACCTACCCTGCCCCAGGTTAAAGATGGAGGGTTTTTCGTTTTCAGAAAGAACTCCTACTACTAGGCTCAAAGGGGTTGACAAGGGATTATCTTCCTTATATCACCGGTGTTTAGGGATTTGAAACAATGCCTGTACATCATCAGCAGGTTTTATTTCAAAAGCATACAATATCGGAAGTTGCATGTCGTTCATTTTCGTCATCCTCCTCCGATCCTTCTTAACCAGGCGTTGGACATTTGTAAAAACAATTAGTGAACACAAATGGATTCAATCAAAACATGCATATTTATTCCATTATCATCAATTGAATGAAAACAACCAGTTTTACAAACAAGATTGCAATTTAAACAGGAAAGAAACTACAAATATAAAGAAATGACAAGATAAAACACAGAAAAATGCCAGCTTCCTAGAACCAGGCTTTCATATCTGTCTTGCTGCTGAACCAGCCATCTTCACTGTCAGTTATTAGAGGCGACCTGATGCTATCCTGATCTGCTTTCAATGTCCCTACCAAATTATAGAGCCCCTCCTCCTCATTCAGATGATTTTGGGCCCTTCCTGCCCGAAGTTGATTGCTGCACTATCCAGTAGGTCCTGCACCTTGTGCTTGAACGCCAGACAATCTTCAATGTTGTGCCCCGGTGCTCCTGAATGGAAATCACAACGCTCCTTGATATCATAACCTGCTGGAGGCGTACCTGTTAGTGGGGCTAACTTCCTCTTCTCAACCAACTGCAATCGTAGCAACACCTGAAGAAGTTCGGCATATGGCATCGGAGGCACACTAAATACCCTCACCGGCCTCTGATTTTGAGCTTTTCGCTGATTGGGAAGCTGTTGCCTCTGCCACTGTTGAGATCGTTGCTGTCGTCGCTGGTACCGGGTTGACTGTTGAACAACCTTTGTAGCGAATACAACATCGGTTTCTTGACTTTCACCGCACTGATTAAGGCACTCCTTACGCTTAGCCATTTTCTTTCTCAGATCTGCCCCAGGAATAGGCAATAGTTGTGGGCATGGAGATTCTGACACCATGGAGTCCAGGATATGTTTCTGACCTACTGCAGCTTTATCCATCATCTTAGCATCAACTGGGACAGGAGCAATACGTACAGCTACACTGCTTGGAGAGAATTCAATATCTTTGGAGTCAATAAGGTCTTGAACATTGTGCTTAGGTTCCCCAGGCACAGGTGGCACGAGCTTCTTCACTGCGGCTTCAAATAGCTGACCATCCTCTTTCCTAAGCACATTCTTGACTACTTCCATGATCAAGCTCATTTGGGTCTTCAGTTGACTATTTTCCTCTTTGAGGATCTTCTGCTCCAGACGCATCTCTTGCATGTCTCTCATCATCTGCCCCAGCTGGCTTCAGACTTCAACCAATTCAACCTGATTCTGTTCCATCTCTCTGAAGGAATTCCTGCAACAAACTGGACGATGAGGAAATAAGACCCACGGTTCTGATGTACCTGTTAAATGATAATGCAAAGCAGAAAGCAAACACATATTCATGGCAAGACAAAGAGAAACTCAAACTATAAGCACCTAGACGAACATCTCCCACACATGTATAACCAACAAAAGCAGCACATAAGCACAAATGAGTACGAATACAATGACCTCAGCCAACAATCCTGGTGGTGGTCAGCAAACACTAGTGCACAAAAGCTAAACGGGTCAGCAGAGAGAACAGATGCGACACCCAGCACCGAAACCTCTAGAAACTTCTCCCATATTCGACTGAACTCTCCGCTTGACATTCTTCAGAACACACACTTCCCGTGGAGTCTTCCATGACATTAACTGACGAACCCGCACAACTGGATGACGGAGAATCGTTAATCTGAACAAAACCCTGGGGCGTGATGAAAATCCGGTTAGAGTCTAACAGATCCTGAACCTGGCTTCTAAGCACCTTACAATCATTTGTTGAATGCCCCTGTGCCCCAACATGGTACTCACAGCGGGCGCTGGCATCAAAACCTGGAGGATACGGAAGAATCACTGGATTAGTCTCTTTCGGCACTATCAATCCACTTCTGACCAGATCTGGCAACAACTGACTGTACGACACCGGTAGCTGAGTAAACTGCCTTTCAGGTTTCCTTGGTCTTCGTTGGGCATGCTGACGCGATCGATGACAGGATGACCGTTGACTTGAAGTGTCTAAAAACCGATCCTGAGATGCTAGAGATTCTGAGACAACGTCATTTCCTTCTTCCCACTCTTCTTGAGAACTGACAACTGACTCATTCTTATCAACTGGGATATAAGGAGCATCTCGAAGCTTTCCACTCTTGAGTCCTCTCTCAACAAGCTCCCCCATTCTCATCAGGCCCACAAAGCTTGTGCAACCGAACAATTTGTCATAATAGTGGCCTTTCAGAGTACCCAAGAAGATGTCAACCATTTCTCTTTCCTGAAGCGGTGGTTGAACACTAGCAGCCAATTCTTTGCATCTTTGCACATACCCTCTGAATGATTCATTCTCCGCCTGAGATAATTCTTGCAGATGTACGAGACTAGGAGCCATATCCAGGTTGTAAGCGTACTGCTTCAGGAAAGCTCTGGCTAAATCCACCCATGATCTAATCTGATTACTCTCTAACTGCACATAACACCTCAAAGATGCCCCAGTCAAACTATACTGAAAACAATGGATCATCAATTTGTCATTTCGCACAAACGAAGTCATTCTTCGACAGAACATCATCAAGTGCAGCTTCGGACAGCTACCTCCCGTGTACTTCTCGAATTCCGGCACTTTGAACTTATAAGGCAACACCAGGTCAGGGACCAAACACATGTCTGCAGCATTCAGGTTAACAACATCTTTGACCTCCAAAGCTTTAACCCTTTCTTCCAATACTCGGAACCTTCTATCACTTTCAAGAGCTCTTGAGTTTACAGTCCTGGCTACCGGGATATCTCTGCGTGGATTCCTCTCAGGGAAAACAACATCTGGATTGCTAACAGGAGGAGGACGTTCATTTCTGGCAACGAACTGCTCATGTCGATCTCGGTTCTCAACAGTAGGTTGTACAATCTGGTCTGCAGTAACGTTGTTCGCTTGCGGGAAGTCTTCCATAGAATCATACCGATGATTGGACGTCATAGTAAACCCTGTCAAAGTGTTAGGAGACTGGGAATTGCCTTCGGACATAGCTATCAATTACCTTGAACTGACTACACTGCTTGATTCTGCTCAGATCTGCTTCAACCCCTTGGTCATCCTCTGACAATCAACAGTTGCTCAATCCAAACTCCGGGTACTCACCTTCAGGAAACAAAGGCTGGATCAGAACTCTGGCTAGCTGGAGAAATGCTATGCAATATGATGCAACACTGTTATGCACATGATATGCAAGATGCAGCAAACAACGGGACCACAGCCCCCACACAAATCTGAATACTGCTGCACTGCTGACGGAGTACGTTCACTCTGAAGAGAATGCCAAAATAACGGGTAGGCTGGAAGTCAAGTTTCCTGCAAAAACCCTCCCACTCACGGGTATGGACCTAACTCTGACAAGGTACGACATCCTATGCGGTCGTCGGCGTCACAGACTTTCAGGATTGGCGATACGATACCCAGAAGGTGTGGCATCATCAAATCCTGAAGAGGCCTCACTTAGCCAACTTCCAAATGATCGGTCCCCGGAGTCGACAATCCAACTAACCAACCGCCCAATGCACCCGAAGGGTGAAACAGGAAGTCAACCAGAAGAACCTCGTCCGAGTGCAGATTTCGCGGGAAGCTAGTACATGCAAAGCATGCACACCCCCACTACCGTCCACTCTAAGTCTAGGTTGCACTCAATCCTGGGTCTGGCTTCTCACTCAAAGGAACATCCCCTGCCCAACAGCACAACAGCAACAGATAACAGCAACTCATAACAGCAACAGATAATAGCAACAGGTAACAGCAATACAACAATACAAAAGATAAAAACCCAATAGACAAGCAAACAAGCGCTAGGATCGACTCTCTTAAGGGACGTTGGATCCCTACACATAAGGTACTATCGCATTCCTCAGCGACTGGGAACCGTATAATCCCCAGCAGAGTCGCCAGCTGTCGCTACTGCGAAAATCGGCGCCGACTGACAGAAGAGTCGCCACCATGCGTTATTTATCCCAACGGAGGGAAAGGAAACGCTCGAAGTAAACCTCGCAAAAAACGGGAAAAGGTATGGTCATCGCAACCAAAACCTGGATTCGGGAGTCGGTTACGCAAGGGGAAGGTATTAGCACCCCTCACGTCCGTCGTACTCGACGGGATCCACGCTTGCTTGGGTTGTCTAAAGGATGCAAAAACAATCTATCTACGGCTGCTAAATCTAAACGGAAGGGAGTTGACTCGATAGAGCGTCGCACTCTATGCCTACGTATTCTCATGAGAGAAAGTCAGAGTCAACGTAGTTCGGGAAACTACAGAGAATTGGCTCGCCAAGACCTCGCGTCTTGTGCCTACGTACTTCCACACTGCATGGAAGATCAGAGCTGTCGTAGTTCAGGCTAACTACGGCTAAACTGGGTGTTCTCACCCAGCAGTGAGAAATTAATCTGGTTTTGAAGGTACAGGAACCTATGGGGAAAACTACGGTCTGGTCTCAAATGCCCTCGGGCAAGAGAAAAGGGGTATCAATCAGTCGTCAGCGGGAAAGTCTCGATCGCATAGCAACGAGATAACAAAAGAGTTAATTGTTAGTGTGCTCGCTAGGATATCGCATCCTATGCCTACATATCCTCGTCTGGTACGAGGAATCAGAGCAGCTGTAGTTCGGCTACTTCGGGACCACAGCTCAAATCTCGTTTTATTAACATTCTGAAAAATGGTTACAATGATTGAGAACTGAAAAATAAACCCCTAGGAAATACTATCCTATCCTATGAAGAATCAAATAGAAAATAGTCCCCTAACAAGTGGACTTCTAAACCTACCTCTAAAAAGGTAAAAAAAGTCCCCTAACAAATGGACATTTAAAACTATCCCTAAAAAGGTAAAAAGCCCCCTAACAAATGGACTTATAAAACTACCTCTAAAATAAAACTCCATGAAGAAAATATACTCTAAAAAATATTAAATCTACACTAATATTTTTTCCTCTTTTTCTCAATATTTCTTTCCCTTTTCTTTTTTTTTCAAAATATTCTTCATATATTTTTTTATATATTTTTCTCTCTATTTTTCAACATTCTTTCACATATTTTTCTTTTTCTTTTTCAAAATATTTCTTTTTTCAATATTTTCTTAATATTCTTTTTCCTCAAAATGTTTTTTCATGCTCATGAAACTATATAAAAGAAAATAAAAAAAGAACATACAAAGGGGGGGGGGGGGGGGGTAATGCAGTACAAGGGGTGTTAAGTAACAAAAAACAAAAACAGCAACAATATGGGCCCAACCCAATATCTCAGCAAACAAAAAAAACAAAAAAAGAAAAGGGAAGGGGGGTGCTGGAAGGAAACGCGGGGTGTGGGTAGCATATGGGCCCAGCCCACTAATCCACAGCAAAAACACAGAAACGGAGGTTATGGCAAAACGAGGGGGGGTGTGACAAAAAGAACACTGGGCTTTGAGGCCCAATCCACCCGGTCCACTCCTTTCCCCTCAGAAACCCTAGTTACACTTCTCCACTCCAAATCACTGTTCACGCCGTTTCCACGAACCCTCTCTCTCGCTTCTTCTCCGTCTCAAACTTTCGGTCTCACTCTCCTTCAACCCTCAATCTTTATTCCGTTTCAACTTATCTTCCTTCAAGTACCAACTACAGACAAAAACCTGGAGTTATGGTGGATCTATGGCGGTTAACAGAGGATTAAAGATCTATGGTGATGAAGCTTGTTGTGAAGACGTCCTTGAAGGTTCTAGGAACATCACGAAAGATCTGGAGATTTGACGATGAATGAAGGTGCGAATCTGGAGATCTGTTGGGTGAATTGTTGTTGAAGGTTGATCAGAGGAGGTCTTGCATATTCTTGATGATGACGAGTGGTGATTTCTGGAAAATTACATGAATGTTCTTGGCTGTTCTTGACGAATCCGGATGGTGAATGATGAAGATCAAACGTGAATGAAACTCTGGCAGTGGTTATTGATCTGGAGATTTATTATCGAGAATGAACCAAGTTGCCGTCCGTTGAAGCTTCTAGATGTTCTTGGTGAAATGTTTACGAACCGTTTAGATCTGGATGAACACGGTGTTCTTGAAGAACATGCAAGGTGTGGATTTTTTGAAGGTTTAAACAAACTCAGGAACAATACTCGATGAATTACATGGAGGTCTTTTGGAGGAATCTTGAATGAAGATCACTGAGGAGTATCTTGATTCTGGAAAGTGCTTGAGGCTTTTTCTGAGTTCTTGAAGACTTTGGATGAACATTTGAATGTGTTGAAGATCTCCAGTAAAACGATGAACAATGGATGAAACTACACATAAACGTTCTTGAGAGTTTGTTAGAGATTTCCTTGAGGCTGTTTGATGATGATGGTTGTTGAAGGGTTGATGAAGTTGATGATCGGAGAAGGAAGATGAAGACGAAGGGATGAATTTGGTGTTTTTCTGGGAGAACTTTGATGAATGCTGATGAATGTTGGATGAATTTGGGACCGGAGAAGATGAAGCTCAAAGATGTGAGAAGAATTTCTGGGTATTTTTGTGTTTTTCGGCGACTGGTGTGGCGGAGGGCGGTGGTCGGAATCAGTTGGAGGTTAGTTAGGGTTGGCCGGAGTTGGTTGGTGGTGGCCGGCGAGGGTCATGCGCGGTGGTTGCATGGCCGCCGGCCATGCAATCGGTGAAGGCTGGCGTCAGACACGTGGCTGGAGGGAGTGATGCATGAAAGCCATGTGTTATGGGAGAGAGAGTGGGGAGCGCTACGTGGAAGCTTCTGAGTATTGGTGGAAATGAGGTGGCTATCCCCAGAAGTGAACGCGTGGCCTGGCTATATAGTAGACACCTGGCGTTCTGGACTGAAAATGAACAAAAACGGATGATGGATCTGGGCCTCCAACCTGCACAATCTGGGCCCACGAAAAAACTGCTTTGGACCAAAAAAACTGAGTAAAACTGAATTAGAAAAAAGAGATTAAACCCAATTAAACTAATTAAAACCTTAAACCTAATTAATGAAAATGTTTAAACTACAATTAAATCTAAATGACACTTAAACTAATCCTAATTAATTCTAACACACTCAATTAAAACCTAACTAATATTAAACTCTAATTAAACTAATTAAACCCTAATTAAATCTAAAAGATGATTAAAATCTAATTAAACCTATATTAAACTAAAACTAATAAAATTCTAATAATCTCTATTTAAAAAATCTATTAAATTTCTATTAAATCCCTAATAAAATCTATATTATTTAATTTCTACTTAAAAAGCCTAATAAGAGAGATATTCTATTTATCTAAAAACTTAATGCCTAAAAAGAAATTTACTCTAAAATCTATTAAAACAATTTATAAAATTCTAAAAAAGATTTAAAACTATTAAAAATATTAAAATCTAATTAAATCCTGAAAAATCTATGAAGCCTATCAAAAATACACAAAATGCTATAAGATCCTAAAAAAATGCAGACAAATGCAGATAACCAATATAAAAGAGAGCGCGAGACCAGATCGAAGCAAAACGATAACTAGATACCCAAAAATCTCAAAAATCACTGCATAAACTGAAAACACCCAGGAAGCGCGCGACTTCCCAAAATAACCCCCGATTACCCGAACCGGTCTGAGATACCCGAAAAGCGAAAACAGGGCTGTGATCCCGATAAAATCACCATGATTAGGGAAATGCACTATATGCAGTATGCAAATGCGAATGCGAGAATATGTCGAAGCATAAACCGAAAGCGACATCGGTTGGTCAAATTTTAGGGTGCAACAGCTCTGATTTCTCATTTTACAACGACAATACGTAGGCACAAGGACCCTAATTCTTGGCGAGCAACCTTTTTCTTTTTTCGCCCCAATCCTTGCCGAACAACCTTTTTCTATTTTCATCGTAGTTCCTGAACTACGAATGCTCTGATTTCCTCATTGCACTATGAGGAATCGTAGGCATGAGATTGCAAAATCTTGTCGAGCCCCTAGTAATAAAAATCCTTAGGTCCCATTTCTCTTTGGTAAAAATCTAAAAAATATTTCTCTTTTCCCTTTCTTTTCCCACTCAATAATTAGAAGATTATAAATTAACATAATCTAACATCCATTCGACCCTAACTAAATGAATCCCGTTGAGTACAACAGATGTGAGAGGTGCTAATACTTTCCTCATGCGTAACTGACTCCCGAACTCAGATATTGGTTGTGATGACTATATCCTTATCTTTCTTTTAGGGGTTTTATTCAACATTTTCCCTTTCCCTCTATGGGAATAAATAAATATTGGTGGCGACTCTGTTATGTCCATCCCGTAAGCATGCGATTGTGCTTCACAAGGTCGTTCTCATTTTTTAAGGTACGACAATAATGTTTCAATGCCTGTACCCTAATTAATCAAAATTAATATAAGTATTGAAGTTTGTATATTAAACATGTGTTATTTAATTTGTGTGAGTGCACAACCTTTTCATTGCAATTGCCTCTATATAGTATTTTTAATATGTGAGTTGTGTATCTACGTGATACATCTAACAGTTTGTCTTTCTTTCTTTTTGATGTTGTCAAAGAGGGAGAATAATGAAAATGATTATGCATGATACAATGCATACACTTAGGGGGAGCTATCAAAGAGCTATAAAGAACAATGCATAAAGTCATGGGGAGTTGTTTCGTGTAACCAAGATAAGTGCAATAGGCTACGACTACATCATATACATTTGCCATCATAAAAAAGGGGAGTATGTGAGTGCTAACTACAAATTCAATTAGGTTTTGAATAATGTCAAACAAGGAAGGTAGTATATCGTAGCGCTTTTGTATATTGGACGGTATCAACCTACATTTAAATGCTCATTTGTCCCCTTAGCCTTAAGATGCATAAAAGAGTATTTAAACAAGTTTTACAGGTCTTAGACATGTCATACACAAAAAAAACAATCATGTTTGTGTGTCAAAACAACTGCATAGGCTGACCTATACGTGGTTAGGCCGACCTATGGAAGCCTCAACTTCAGTATAAGTTGGCACATCCATATTTCAGGCCAGCTCTCATGCTCCAAGAACGAAACCTGTAGGCTCTACCAATAAGTCACATCTTAAGTCACCTCACAGGACGACCTGAACACCTTCATAGGCCGACCTATGACTTTCATAGGCTAACCTATGCAATTTAAAAATTGAAAAAATCTTTTTGCATCTTATTTTTTTCTTGCATCCTTTTGCCCATTTTCTTCACATACCTTCACATATATATACATGTATCTTATAGGTAAGTTTTCCTAGTGAATAAAACCTAAAAGAAACCAGATTACAAAGTTGCCTATCATCTTCATCCCTTCTTCTATGCATACACACAATGAACTACACATGATAATTTTTCAATTGGGTGACCATCTAGATTAGGGTTGATAAAATCCAATTAGGTTTGGTGTAACCGAGAATGTTGGATTGGGAACTTTGTGTGTTTCAAATAAGAAAACCAATGTGAGGTTTTCCTTCAAGATCGTGTTGATTTGAAGGTTTTTCACAAGATCACGTCAATACATATTCGACCGAGTGAAATACTTGGGATAAGGTGGTTTCCTTGTAATGGAGTAGCGCGAGACGGTGAATTGTGTTCGGGAATCTTGGGTTTCAACAAGTTGCATGCTCGGGATAATCATATGATTGTAGCCGCATTGTTGGTCACTTGATCAAGCTTCGATCAAGTGTTGGAGGTGGAAGAATCAATATAAAACAATAGAGTTTTTGGGATATGCATTCTTCATCTCTCGTATAAACAATTTTGCAAAGAAAAGGTTAATAGAAAAATCTCAAATTGATTTTGAATTGAGGGCAGACATATCAATAACGAGGCCGATTGGGAAACTGCCTAAACAAATATTGTTCTCTCTCTCTCTCTCTATCACTATCTCTTTATCTCTTTTATTATTGATTTCGCAATTTTTCAAGTTCATTGTTGTTTGATCAAAATTTGATTAGAAATTGTTTTCTATTATCTTTTAAAGTTGTTGTTGTTGTTGATATAATCACAATCACTTTTATTTTGATTTGCTTTTGACAATCAGTAAAACAAATTATATTTCCAATCGTTATCGATTGCACACCAAGTATTCGATAAATTGTATATGCGTATTTTGATTGTGTTTTGGTTCATTGGATATACGAGTTATGATTAGCATTGCATTTAATTGATTAGTAGCTTGATGGTTGTTGAACATTTACATTCATTATCACTCTGTTTGGTTTGTGATACATATATTTCTTTTCGATAGTAGGTTCGGTTAGACGATTTGATCCGAGTCATTTTTCCACTGCACCATATTTTAAAAACAGATTTTTGCCAAAAGTTTTTGGTTGTAAAATTTGTGATCCATTCACTCCCCTCTAGATCGAATCCTATCGTCTAACATGCTTATTACAAGTTGGAGTGGTTATACGACTTATTCAAAGATCATACAACTGCTTCTAGATGGCATTGTGTGACTATAGTGTATATGTTGATGTTTGTGGGTTCCACAATTTTTGACGACAAGACTTTTACGCTTGTCGAGGAATGATAGATCTTACAATTTAAGAACTTGGAAGACTTGAATATCATGTTATTGTATTTTCAGTAGGTTCTGAAAATATATTTCTAGAGACATTTCGGAAATGCATTTCTGAAATAAATTTATTCATAAAATTAGGACATGTCTCAAGAACGAATGAATTATGTATGTTTGAGGTGCGCCCGAAGATGCATATCTGGATTCTAAGGGTATTTTGGATTTTTTCACGAAGGCGTGGTAGTAATATATATGGTTCCTTAAGAAATCCTTTAGCTTTTTTGGTCAGATAATGAGTCATTTTATTATTTTCTCCATTGGTGTAGCTAGTGACCCAACTGTTAATTGTCATTAGGTTTTATAGGTGTTGTATACCAATAACCCTAAGTGAGATCTATCACTCTCCAGATGCGCCGCTTCACCTGAGTTGTTGTTTCTCTTACCATCCCTTAAGCTTTCTTTCATATCCTTTTCCGTCTTTTTACTCGTATCAATCTCTAGTATTTCTTCTTTCTCTTTTACCTTCCCATCTCGATTAAACCTAATGTGGTTTGTTCTATTGTTTCCAAATATATTCCAGTGTATCATTTTTCTATCGATCATATCCAGAACACTTTTATAATTAGTTATAATCTCCATATCCGAACCTTCATCTCCTTCTCCAACTTGACTATATTCTTGATGGCTTGGCATGCTGCAACAATAGGATTGTTATACCCCTTTTGGTTCCAGGTAGATACCATAAGGGTCTCCTCGTTCTCATTTCTGATCCAAGTACATGTGTTTAACTCATATTTAATCTCCATATTTGCATTGGTGTTAGTGATAATCTTGGTATTTTCCCATGTAATAGGGGTGCTTCATACTCTAGGTAGTATGGGTGCTTCATCATTGTTTGGTCAATTGCTCAAACTCTTCGACCATACTCTAGGTAGTATGTGTGCTTCATCATTGTTTGGTCAATTGATCTTCCTTTATTTCATAGGGGGTGTCATTCTAGTCACAACTCATGAGGGAGGAATACTCGAGTTTGGTAAAACACATCTTAATAGGGAAAGAACCAACAACCCATTCTTGGTCCAAATGAGCACTCCTAAAGGGATTTTCTAGAACTATTGGTCGGTCAAAATCACTTCATTAATCAACACTTAACCTTCACACACAACTTAAAGTCTCATATTTGCTTTATGTTCTCATCCTTATCATCTTGCACTAAAATAACTACCATAACTACATCTTCCACCGACCAAAATCAATAAACAATTGTGTTAGGAAATTAAATAGACCTAATAGAATTAAAAAGACTTCTGTTTTACTTAAGGATTTTATTACTCATTAGTGGCGTGTTTAGTAAATTTCAAGTGTTACTATTAGTTGGGTCAGTGGACCAGGGCCCATCTATTTTTATGTAACCTAACTATAAATATCTTGTATGAGATATTTGTGGAAGATATGAAAAAAGAAGTTGTTATTTTGCTTTTATCTTCTAATGCAATTCTGATCTTGGTAGTCTAGTGTTTTCTATCATTGGTGCTTTTATTTCTTGCTCTCATGGCTCCCACAAAACCCTAAAACCCTAAAGATATTGTTGAAGAATATGTTCAAACAACTCACATTCACTTAGATAATGCTATGGCTCAAACCCAACAGCAAATGGATGAAAGATTTAATAGAGCTACAACAGAGTTAGAACAACATATCGGTCAGATTCATACTCGTTTAGACAATGAAAAACAAATTGCAGATTCTAGATTTGAAACCCTTATGTCATTCCTCAACAAGCTAATCATACAAAAAGATCCTCATCCCATCACTACTAATTCTCCAGCTAGCTCATCTGGTATTACACAAAACCCCCCACCGATAACCCTTACTTCAAACCCTCCAGTTCAAACCGTCACTCCCATAAACACCCCCCTTCGAACATCTGCTGTATTTTCTAACCTACCTCCACCCTCCATTTTCACTAAGCCACCCAGAACCGCATCTACCATGCCCCAACCCTCCTTTCCACCACATCTCTCTTCCCCACAAGCATTTCATTCAAGTTAACATTACAATATCCCTTCGTTTCCCCAAAACCCGTATCCCCAAATTCCCCCCTTACCCTAGTACCGCACCCCTAAACTAGAACTTGCAATGTTTGATGGCTCTAATCCCTTAGAATGGCTTTTCCAAGCTGACCAATTTTTTTCATTCTACAATCTACCACCAGAAAACAGATTAGTCTTAGTTTCGTTTTACATGAAGGGTGATGCTTTAGGTTGGTTCGAGTGGATGCATCATAGCCACTAATTAACATATTGGGTTTCTTTTACTAGAGTTTTGGAATTACGTTTTGGCCCCTCTACGTATGATAACTATCAAGCAAAGTTATTCAAATTGAAACAGGACAGATCCATCGTTGAGTATCAAACTAAATTAGAAAAACTTGGTAATCAAGTAGTTGGGTTACCGCCCAAGGCAATATTAAATTGTTTCATTTTTGGGTTATCACTTGATATTCGTAGCGAAATGGCTATTCATCGCCCTACCTCAATTTTACAAGCTATTGGACTTGCCAAACTCATTGAATCTAAGCTCAAAGAATCCAAACCCAAACCCTTCAACCCCCCCCCCCCCCCACCTTACTACTCGAGGCCTACCAGTCAATCTCAACCACAATTTCCTACTACACTAAAATCCCAAGCCACTTCTACCCAAGCCACTTCTATACCATCTAAGTTGCCCATCAAACGGCTATCACAGGCCCAATTATAGGAGAGACGGGCCCTAGACTTATATTTTAATTGCGATGACAAATTCATTCCGGGACATAAATGCGTTACCAGCAGATTTCTAATTCTCCTGGCTGATGACGACTCTATTGCGGAGGAGCAAGCGACCAACATCATTGAAACCGAATCTGAGCCATTAGACCTTGCTGACACCTATTTTCAGCTCTCTACCCAATCTTTGACAGGACAATTCTCCCCTCAGACACTAAAATTCAAGGGCTTTATTGGTGGTTTGTCTGTTATGGTCCTAGTAGAGACCGACAACACTCATAATATCATGCAACCCCACATTGCCCGCCACCTAAATCTCTTGACATCCCCGATCAACCAATTCTCCGTTACGGTAGGTAACGAATCCCACCTAGAATGTGAAGGTATTTGTAATAATGTTCAACTTGTCCTTCAAAACAGACCTTTCAACCTCCCATTTTATTTGCTTCCCATCGAAGGTGCGAATGTAGTCTTGGGAATAGCCTGGCTGCGGACCTTGGGACCCATCCAAGCAGATTTTCCTATCCCTTCTATCACTTTTACATATAAAGACAAGTCCGTCACCTTAAAAGGTGACACCTCACCCCACCCCATTCACACAACCTTTCACCGATTACGCCACCTCATTCATACGGATTCTATCTCATCTTTTCACCTAACGATCATGCATCCCATCGACCAAACTCCCTTTTCAGACACCCCTGACACACTTCCACTAGACACAACAACTCTTTCCCTACACCCTGACCTTGCAACACTTCTAATTTCATACCAATCCATTTACCAATCCCCATGTGGTCTTCCACCCCCTAGACCTCACGACCATCACATACCCCTTTTACCAAACACCCAACCTATTAATGTCAAACCTTATCGCTACCCACACTCACAGAAGGATGCAATGACATTTATCATCCAGGAAATGCTGAACGAGGGCACTATTATCCCTAGTCACAACCCATTTTCATCATCTGTCCTCCTTGTCAAAAAAAAGGACGGTACATGGTGTTTTTGTGTTAATTACAAAGCACTCAATGCTGTAACTATCAAAGATCGATTCCTAATCTCCACTATTGATGAATTGTTAGATGAGCTTGGCTCAGCAATGATTTTCTCCAAGATAGACCTATGCTCAGGCTACCATCAGATCCGTGTGGCATCAGAAGATACACACAAAATATGTTTTTGCACTTTTGACGGGCATTACGAATTTTTGGTTATGCCTTTTGGACTTACCAACGCCCCCTCAACTTTCCAATCCGCAATGAACGATTTACTACGACCTTACCTAAGGCATTTTGTTTTAGTTTTTTTTACGAAATTTTGATTTATAGTTCTAATTTCAAGGATCATTTAGTTCATTTGTAGATTGTGTTCGACTTGTTGAAGTCTAATTCATTTTTTGTGAAATTGTCTAAATGTGTTTTTGCAGCAAAACAATTCGATTATTTGGGTCATGTCATTTCTGTGGGTGGTGTTGCACCCGATCCAGATAAATTCAAAGCCATTTTAGATTGGCCTCCACCTCGTTCTCTCACGACTCTCCGCGGATTTTTGGACCTCACAGGTTTCTACCGTCGATTTGCACGTAACTACGCCTCACTCGCCACTCCTCTCATCGACCTATTGAAATCCACTAAATTTACATGGAGTCCAGAGGCAGCTATGGCCTTTACAGAGTTAAAAACCCATATGACCGACATGCCGGTCTTGGTTCTACCAGATTTTACAAAAACTTTTATAGAAACTGATGCTTCTGGTGTAGCAATCGGTGTTGTTTTGTCACAGGAAGGCCATCCTATTGCATTCTTTAGTAAGAAAATGTGCCCCAAAATGCAGGCTGCGTCTGTGTATGTGCGAGAAATGTTTGTCGTCACTGAAGCTATAAAAAATGGCGTTAGTATCTCATCGGTCAATCGTTTCACATTTACACAGACCAAAAAATGCCTCAGAAATCTCCTTTATGCAAAAGATTCAGACCCCAGAACAACAGAAATGGGCCTCTAAACTACAAGGGTTTAATTTTGATATCACTTACAAGCCTGGACGATCAAATCTTGTTGCTGATGCGTTGAGTCGAAAATACTGCACTGATGAACCCCAATTTCTAGCATTGTCGTCCCCTGTTCCAAGCCTTCTAATAACTCTTCGCCAGTTTAATGCAATTGACAGTGCATGTCAACAATTAGTTTAACATCTCAAAGAAAAGGATATCAATAACACATTGTATAAGTTCATGAATGGACTCCTTTACTACAAAGATAAAATCTTCATACTTGATGTTTCACAGCTCCACCACAACATTTTCAACGAGTATCATGCCACTCCGTCTGCAGGCCACTTGGGTGTCAAGGCCATATTAGCTCGTATCAGGTTGTCTTTCTACTGGCCTGGTCTTTCCCTAGTAGTAAAAACCATGGTTAAACACTGTGCCATTTGCCAACACAACAAATACCAAACTCAGAAGAAGAAAGGACTGTTACAACCTCTACCCATACCTCACAAAGTTTGGGAAGAACTCACAATGAACTTCATCACGCATCTGCCAACTCTTTCGGTCACACAACCATCTGGGTCATCTGCGACCGACTGACCAAATATGTGCATTTCCTCTCCTTGCCCTCCAAATTTTCTGCTAAGGACCTTGCTTCACGCTTTGCTGTCGAAATCTTCCGCCTCCATTGAATTCCTAAGTCAATAGTCTCGGACCGCGACCCATTGTTTTTTAGCACCTTCTGGAAGGAATTCTTCAAGCTTCAGAGTACTACGCTAAAATATAGCACATCTTATCACCCAAAAATGGATGGCCAAATGGAAGTTGTAAATCGGTTAATCGAAACGTACCTTCGTTGTTTAACAGGTGAACACCCACGTTAGTGGTTCAAATATCTGCATCTTGCTGAGTTTTGGTTCAATACATCATTCCACACAGCTATCTAGATGACTCCGTTCAAGGCCTTGTATGGTCGCGACCCTCAAACCATTCCATACTATCTCGCCGACACCACTACAGTCTCCTCATTGGATATATCCATGCATGAAAGACAGAACATCATCGTTCAGTTAAAAGACAATTTGAAGAAAAGCAAAGTTCAAATGGAAAAGCAAGCAAACAGATCGAGAGTGGATCATACCTTTCACGAGGGTGATCTCATTTTACTGAAACTGCAGTCGTATCGTCAAGCAACGGTGGATCGGCGCTCATCTCAGAAACTCTCCAAGCGGTTCTTTGGACCATTCAAAATCATCAAACGCATTGGTAATGTCGCTTATTTGCTTGATTTCCCTTCGTCATCGCGTATTCATCCGGTCATGCATGTTTCCCTCTTACGACCATATCACGCAACGGCGTCACCGGAGGCTCCCATTCTTCTCCATCCGAAGGACTCTCTATGCTTCAACTCAGAAAATGGAATGCAAAATGGTGATGGCGACATGCATGAGGAAACACACACAAAGACATAAGGAACTGACAACCAAAAGAACTCTCAAGATAGAGAAGTCCACATGTAGAGAGAGAAGAAGAAAACAAGTCAGTTGAAAAATTCTGAACATTTATGTGGTCCATCCCCCTTTAACACGAATTCTCAAGAACTTTCTAGGGACTCTGCACCTAACCCCTCACATGCAGCACACGTCCCCACCCACTCTCTTATTCCCAATGCCACGCGTTCCACTTTTCCCACCAGCTGCCCATCCACCCCATGTGCCACACTTCCCAATACCTGCCCCATGCCTTTCCATTACCCTTTCCCCACTTCATCTGACCCCCACGCTTCCCCAAACGTGTTCCTTCAATCCACTTTTCAGATTTCCCCTCCCATCACAAATCCTCACGCGAGCCCACATATTCCCAATAAACAAAAACCCTCTTCCCATCATATTAACCCCATTCTGAACCTTGAGGACAAGGTTCTCTTTGAGCCTGAGAGTATTTTTAGGAAATTAAATAGACCTAATAGAATTAAAAAGACTTCTGTTATACTTAAGGGTTTTATTACTCATTAGTGACGTGTTTAGTAAATTTAAAGTGTTACTATTAGTTGGGCCAGTGGACCAGGGCCCATCTATTTTTATATAACCCTAACTATAAATATCTTGTATGAGATATTTGTGGGAGATATGAAAAAAGAAGTTGTTATTTTTCTTTTATCTTCTAATGCAATTCTGATCTTGGTAGTCTAGTGTTTTCTATCAAATTGAGTTTAATCTCAAACACTTTACGAGCAAAATATAGAGAGAGGCGTGAATCGTCACTTTTGATTGTATTGCAGTGTTGGCACTATGCACGAAGGTTAAGCATCACATGACATTATCACAATCATAAACGTACAATGGTGTTGGCGTAAAATGTTCAAGCCTTAAAACCTTAAATGAAACTAGCTTTTAGATTTCTACTTTTTCTACTTTTTGTATATTATTATAGTGAAATCTAGATTCACTTTATAATTTTGCCAATTATTATAGTTGTATGGATGATAAAAATAGTATAGATATCTACAATTTAATCTCATACACTTCCCCTGTCCGATACATACTCGCAATTTCTGAGATTATACAAAATAAACTCATGAATCAATTTGTTTTTAAGAGTATTTTCATAGCTTTTTGTAGCAGGTGGTCTTCAATAATAAATCATATAATACACGGATTATAAGCTAACATCGAATTATATCAAACCAGGAAGATACATGGGAGGACTCATCATCTGGTGTTGCTAAGATGTTGTCTTGAGGGATTCAGATCGTCTTATCGATGATACCTCTGGAATGATCATACAAATTTGTGCTTTCTAATGCTTTACACGGGTTCCTTGTTCCAGACAAGAAATTGTCCCTTTTAATATGGTGACATTAGCTTCAATGAACATTACTCCAATTTGATGACATCCATTCGTGGTGGCGACGACGAGAACAACTTTAGTGGTTCGGTAAACACCCCTTTGATACCCTGACTTTTGGTTAAGATGACAACGACAAGAGTAACTTAGGGAAGAACAACTTTAGGAGGAGGCCGCTACCTCTCCTCACCAATCATGTTACATGTTTTTACAGAAAAACATTCAAACGAAATTAATTGTTGACAAATTAATCATCTAAACTATCAACAAATTAGGGATATTTCCAATAGATAAAAAAATAGAATAGAAAAAAATGTCTCCTTTTAAAGCCAATCAGTTTGATCAATAAATCTAGTTATTTCATATATAAACCAAAAAACAAAAGGTTGATGAAAAAGAGAATATACCCATATCATTGGCTACGCATCTCCTTGGTAGAACGTTTTCTTTATTTGAGGAAAAAATTGTGAGGTGGGTAACAGACATCAACATTCATATCAACTTTTCGTGTGTGAGTTAGGGTTACAAATTTAACTACGACATTGCCATCTCACCATAGAATAGAAACTTGAGGCCAAGTTAGTTTTACCGGGCCCCACGAAGAGGGTCAAATGTTCCTGATGAACATTATTTAGATAATCTCTCTGAGGCGATTTAGGTGAGATCACAATTGTCATGTCTGTAGGAGGTAAGTTAAGAAGGGATGAATGACCACCATTTTTGGTAGTCCAAGGTTTTTCACGTGTTTCCACCTTTCGGTGTTATTCATCGGTCAGATCCCTTGTGTTTGGTCTTAATGACCTATTTATTTGCAAGCTTTGTCCCTTTTGGATACTGAAGAGACATGGATTCATTATGCTTTAGTAACCATTAACAATTTGTAACCGACTCATCATTAACCGTCCTTTAACAGACTTGGCCATTGGTTGTTTCAGAAATAACGAATCCGACTTGGACGGTCCTTTCAGAGCCCAATAAATTGAGTTCGGAATGTGCAAGGAACTCGTTGCCCGACCTCATAAAAACCCTGCGATGTACACTTACAAATTACATTTCATACTTAAAATTTATAGATACAAACTATATATACTCACTTTCATACTAAATTTAATACTACATTTCATATAAACTATAAATTTTATACATACTTAAAAAAAATACATACTTAATTAAAACTATATATATTTACAAAAATAAAAAAAGCTAATAAAAAGCTAAAAAAACATATATATGTATATATATATATATATATATATATATATATATATATATATATATATATATATATATATATATATATATATATATATATATATATATATATATATATATATATATATATATATATATATATATATATATATATATATATATATATATATATATATATATATATATATATATATATATATATATATATATATATATATATATATATATATATATATATTATTTTCTTAAAAAATATATATTATCTACTAAAAAGTATATATTAGTATTTTATAACATTTAACATATATAAAAATATTTAAAAATTCAAAAAAGTATATATTATGTTTAAAAAAATTGGCAAAATAACCTTTTTGGTCCCTTAACTTTAGCTCAGGGTCCATTTTGGTCCTTTATCTTTAAAAAGTGCCAAATGAGTCCTTTAACTTTTAAAATGGTGTCACGTTTATCCTTTCGTCTGTTGCCGTTAGTTTGTTTCTGAAAAAATTGCCACGTTTGTCCACGTGGAGTGCTGAGGTGGAAGTGAAGTGAAGTGTCACAGTGGAAGAGCAAACGCTTCTGTGTTCATTACTCACGTTACTTGTACAAGAAGAAGAAGGAAGGAACGATTCAAGACCAGACGCTTGAAGATTGAAGGAACGATTCAAGACCAGACGCTTGAAGATTGAACACGCTTGAAGATTGAAGACGATTGAAGATTGAAGACGATTCAAGAAGAAGACTATTGAAGAAGAAGACCTGGTTTTTTGATTGAGGATTGAAGACGATTCAAGAGCCAATCTCAAAAGGTTAGTTCATTTCTCTCTGATTTAGGGTTTTCTGGTAGAGGTTCAGATTTAGGGTTTATATAAATTTGTTAGTTTAAACTTTAACTACTTACATGGTATGATTAGGTATCATGGATGAATACATAACTCTGAAAATTCATCATAGTGGTGAGTTCACAGATGAAGGTCGTACTGTATATGAGAATGGAGTAGTAGATGATTTGAGGGTGGATGTAGACAGATGGAGTTATTTTGAGCTAGATGGTGTATTGAAAGACTTAGGTTATAAGGAGTTTGAAACAATATTTTACAAAGACCCTCAATTTGGGATGAACCGACTTGTTGATGACAATGGTGCTTTAAAAATTGCAGATCTGTATAGGGTGCACCAAACTGTTGATATTTATATTGAACACACATTGTCTCAACCTGACTATTGTGATGTTATTGTTGATGAAGTTGATGAGGACCCTGCTGAAATTGTAGATGAGGTAGAGGAGTTACTTAGTAAACTACATGAAGAAGTTGTGGAAGGTGAAGTTAGGGTTGATGAAGCCAATGTTAGGGTTGATGAAGCCACTGCTATTAGAGTTGATGAGGTTCCTGCAGTGGATGATCATACTGTTGGAGTTGAAAAAGGGAGTGCTGTAGGGGAACAAGGTAATGTTGGAGTTGGAAAAGGCAAAGCTGCAGTGTATGATGACTTAAGTCTATCATCTGATGATAGTGAAGATGAGGACTACAATTATGATAGCGCAGAAGATGTTGCTTTTGAGGATGAGTCTGATGGGTGTGATGAGATTAGGGAGGATGAACTTGATGCCCTAGTTGGTCTTGAAAATGATGGTAACAGAGAGGAGGGAGAAAATGATGGTAAAGGAAGTGACAATGACAGTGAGGAAATGCAAAGTGGTTGTGACAGTGATGATAGCAATGGAGTTGTAAGAAAAAAACATCAAATTTTCAGACAACCAAAAGACATGTCAGATTACAAGTGGGATGTGGGAATGTACTTTAGTTCAAAGGATGATTTTAGGGAAGCAATGACAAGTTATGCTGTTCAAAATGGTAGAGACCTAAGGTTTGTAAAAAATGACAAAGTTAGGGTAAGGGTTAGATGTAAAGTTGGTTGTGAGTGGGAGGCTTATTGTAGCAAATTATCAACTGAAGACACTTGGCAACTCAAGAAAGTAATTGATAAACACAGTTGCAGTAGAGAGTTTAATGTGAAGCTGATGAGTACAAAGTGGTTGAGTAAAAGAATTCAAAATAGCTTGAAAAACAATCCAAGGTTGAGTATAAGGGATATCAAGGAGAAGGCACACAAAAAATGGAATGTTGGGGTCAACAAAATAAAAGCTATAAGAGCAAGATTCGCAGCTAGAGAGTATGTAGATGGTTCCTTTTTGGGAGATTACACAAGGGTTTATGACTACTGTCATGAACTATTAATGGAGCAAACTTGTGGGTTAAGACACCATACCCAGATGTACAACCACCCAAGTTCAGGAAGATGTCGGGTAGACCTAAAAAGAAGAGGAACCTAGAACAAGGTGAAATTGATGGGTCTGCTCGCAAATTGAGAAGAACAGGTTTTCTGGTGAAGTGTAGTAGGTGTAAGAAAGCAGGACATTACAAATCTACTTGTAAGGACACAACAACTCCATCTCATACTGCTCAACAAACTAGTCACCACACTTCAACAAGTCAGCCTACTCAACAATCTTGCCAAGCATCTCAGACTTCTAATGGAAAGGCTACTAAGGGCAAGACACAAAAGCTTCCTGTAAGGAAGCCAACAAGACCTTTTGTGACACCTGGTCCTACAACTAGGTTGAGTGTTGCGAAGAATGCTGTTGGCCCAATAACAAGGAGGTCTACTCCAACAAAGAGGAAACTCTAAGTTGTGGAACATGTTTAGTTACCTAGAACAAGTTTATGTATTGTACTGCTGTCGTTTTGGAACAAGTCTATTACATTCTACTGTTGTTGTCATGAGCAAGTTTATGTGTTATAATTTGAACATGTTGTACTCTACTGTTGTCATGAACAAGTTTATAGTCTGAACATGTTATACTCTACTGCTGTCATGAACAAGTTCTACAGTTGTTGTATTTTACTGCTGTCATGAACATGTTGTACTCTATTGTTGTGATATACCAAAAAGCAAAACCTAAAACTGTGATATAATCCAAGTTGGTATATACCAAACATAAAAAACTGTGACCTAAAAGCAGAACTGTTATATGTATGCTGCTTATACCAAACATATAATCCAAAACTGTTATATACCAAATATATAATCCAAACTTTTATGCTGCAAAACTGTATGCTACAAAACATGTATATATGTATGCTGCAAAACTGTGACCTAAAAGCAGAACTGTTATATGTATGCTGCTTATACCAAACATGTATGCTGCAAAACTGTTATATACCAAACATATAATCCAAACTTTTATGTATGCTGCTTTATGTATAACCAAAATTGTTATATGTATAACCAAAACTGGGTAAAACACTTTAACCTAAAAACAGAACCTAAAAGCAGTCCAAACTGTTATATGTATGCTGCTTTATATATGCTGCTGTTATATACCAAACTGTTATATACCAAACATAATCCAAACTATTATATACCAAATATAAAAAACACATTGACATGATATAATCCAAAACGGTTATATTCATTCATGTTGAACTGCAAAAACTGAAATTAACTAAATTGATACAATCTATATATTAAAATCCAACTATTACATTCATTTTGAAGTCATACAAACTTTAACTAAACATAATACTTCTAAACAAACCGTAATAACCTAACTACCCCTAACAACTAATACAATGATAATCATCACAAACATCAAATTCAAAATCTTTTTCCACTTCATGATATTCTTCATTTCAATTTCAAGTTTCATCAGCTTTTTTCCTAATTCTTCATTTTCACTTGTGGCTTTTTCAATGTCCTTTTTTGCTTCAGCAAGTCCCTTAGTTACCACACCCAGCCTATGGATCCAAAATTGCTCCTTCTCATCACCCATCTCCTCATAAAACCAATCAAAGAAGCCACAACCAGCTTGCATACCTCCCTGTAAGATTCATTGTTTAGAGGATGATGGATAATAAACAGAAACATCAAAAAACAGAAACTGAAACATAATTTACACAAAAATATAACTTCAACAGAGAACAAAACTAGCTTGCATACCTTTTAATTTGGACAACCCCAAAATTTTTTCCCCATATTCTTAACGGTAGTTGCCCTTTGAAGAACATCCATGTCTCCACAATGGCACATGGGCTTCCATCGTGACCGACTACAAACATCTGAATCCCGACTTTTCGTTTTTGAAATGGAAGAGGAACATCCAGATTTCATGCTTGCCCTAGATTAATTTACGGATTCGTGATTGGGATTGGGATTTGGGATTTGGGGTTTGAGATTATTTTAGGGATTTCAACAGAAGGAGGAGGGAGAAGGAAGACACATCATGAACAAGATTGTCACCTCATCTGCCAAATATACAAAACAAACGGACGTTTGGGGGCAACTGACGGTGAGGACTAAAATGACATCATTTTAAAAGTTAAAGGACCCATTTGGCACTTTTTAAAGATAAGGGACCAAAATGAACCCCGAGCTAATGTTAAGGGACCAAAAAGGTTATTTTTCCAAAAAAATTTGTATTATGTCTAAATAAGTATATATTATGTTTTAATATTTTATAACATATATTCTGCTTTATTATTTTATAACATATAATATATATATATATATATATATATATATATATATATATATATATATATATATATATATATATATATATATATATATATATATATATATATATATATATATATATATATATATATATATATATATATATATATATATATATATATATATATATATATATATATATATATATATATATATATATATATATATATATATATATATATATATATATATATATATATAATATTATAAAATATATATTATGTTTTACAAAATATTATATTTTCATTTTAAAAAGTATATAATATGTTTTAGTATTTTATAACATATATTTTAAAATTATTAACATATGTATTTTGTAATAACTAAAAAAATTATAAAAATACAAAATAATAAATATTTAATAAACTAGTATATTTTATAAAATAAATTATAAAAATAAACTGTACATCCCAGAGTTTTTAGCCTAATCAGGATATTTAATTTTAATCTTGGTCAGGAAGGTCATGTAGGGTCTTTCTTGGGTAGAACACATAGGCCGACCCCTGATAAATGTCGTATGGCTAGGTTAGTAGCCCACATTAAACGTTAAGAGACAGACTAAGGTTCACATCCATCAGTTACGATATTAGGATATGGACCATTACAACAATTGAATAATGATGTTACACCATTAAATTGGTGGCTGAAAATGTTACGAAACTAACTGACCATTAACGCAGTTTAGCTCCATAAAACGAGAAGATCCTAAGATCAAAAAGAAGAGGATCTGACTGATGAATAACACAAAAAGGAGGAAACACGTGAAAAACCTTGGACCACTAACAATGGTGGTCTTTCATCCCTTCCTAACATACCTCGTACATACATGACGATTGCGAACTCACCTAACCGATTTCATGGGAATTTACTAAATGATATTTTTAGCAGGAACACAAATTATAAAAAAAATTAATAAATATACAAAAAAATACAAGAAAAAATATATTTTAACAGCCAACACATATACATTTTTATACAAAAATCAAAATTAACATACCTTTGAGTGAAGAAACGAGCAAATTTGAAGTCTTGATCTTGATGAACTTCTTAATGCAGCTTGAGTCTTGATGAACTTAAGTCTTGATAAAAAAAAACAAAAAAAATTAAATAAACGAAAGTTAACAAGGAAGCTTTAGTACAAAAATATAAAAAACTTACATTAGAGTTGCAAAAATGGTGAGAAAGTTGAGAAAAAACTGTAATGGCGAGGTGTAACACCCTACTCTACCCATTCGTATGATAATTAAAAATATGAATAATAAATACGGAAATTAATCAGAGTTACACACATAGGATGCCACATTACCAAATAAAAACATGAAGTATCAAATCACTTCATATCTTATTCATTAATAAAAACAAATAGTTTGATTAAACAGTGGAATTAATTCAAATGGTTTAACATTAAAACTCCAATTACATCAAACCTCCACAGAATATGTGGTTCAACAACATTAATCAAAACTAGATACTAACAAATACAATGTCAAATAATATAAAGAAAATACGAAATCCTCATCCTTCCTGTGTTACGTATTAGAGCGACTCCTAAGACTCGATCAAATAGCAACACATACTCCAAGCACTACTCAGGTACCTGATTATCTGTACTCCCTAAGGAGCACATACACAACAAACAGGAAAGGAGTGAGAATTATATTCAATAGTACACAGTGAAGATCACATGCTAAGGAGTAGTTATCACATAAATCACATCAATCATACAATCACAACACACATACAAGTGTCACACCAATACTCGACATATTCAGCCCATATTCAACATATACATATGCAATATAACTCAACTAACACAACAAAATGCGTGTGGTACCATCACAATCACATACGGTTCACCCTAGAACCCGTTTCCCGTCGAAATATGGATAAGGCGTATACGTTCCTCTGAACTACAACTTATCTCCACACGACTCCCACATGAAGTCCAGACGAGACTAGGCACCCATCATGGGTTCCCATCTATCTCATCTCCACATAACATGACATGAATGCATGACACAAAATTATGCACAATAATAATAACAATAACTCATGCGTAAGCCACGATCCTCAATCATCACACGTGAGCCACATACTCACCGTAATTCCCTTTGGAATTACCACCATAGCCCAAGACCGTACACATACGACAAATCTTAGCACACAATCATCAAACATGTCTCATACATACCATCACATGAAAATCCCATGTTTTATCCCATTTAATGTCGTTACTGTTTTCCCCTATGTTCTATTATATCATCTTAGTCTTACGGATCAAGAGAAATTGCATTATTAGTGAAATCGGGAAATTTTCACCATAGCTTTGCCTATATGCCTATGACCCTGACCCACATGCGTATGGCCATCTCCTTACGCCCCAGGCCTACGTATCATACGCATAGAGCTCATCTGCCCAGGCCATCCATACGCGTATTGCCTTGGGCCTTACGCGTATGGCCAAAGAGGGTTTCCCTCTCAAAACTCCTCATACGCGTATGACCCCCTCTAAAATCTTCTCATACGTGTACTGACCTTGCCATACATGTATGGCCACTTCACCATACGTGTATTATATGTGTATCGGCAGATGGTTGTCCTGGCTCTGGGAACATGTGCGTACCATACGCGTATTACACCTTGGGAGTGTCCCTCATACGTGTATTTCCCTGGGTGTTACGTGTATTGACTTGTCTGCACAGAAAAATCCCCAGTTTCGCATCAGTGCGATTTTCCCCCATTTGAGCACCTCTAAGCTTCTGTTTTCGACCCAAAAAAACAACTACACTAGTATATCATTAGTGGATTTATTCAACATCATTCTTTCATTATTCTTTTCAATGTTTTCTACTATTATAGTCCATTTTTGTTAACCCTCAAAAACCCCAATTTTCAGATTTGGTTCCATACCATAAACCAATAACAATAGTACCAAACTTGCACAAATTTTTCATTTGAAATCAACATACAACATGGATTCACACACACAGTCAGTACACAGTTACAAACTAACAACAACCATCACACAATCATAATAATCAGACAAGGAAAAGGAAGAATGTACAGAAAAATCCTAAGAGAGAAAGAAACCCTCACTACCCTCTTATGTTATTATCACCATTAATGAATCTCATTCTTCCCTTACCTGAATTATGAGCTTTCTCCCTTCAACAATGGTGGAAACCTTAGTTCTTCTTGCCATAGCTATCCTTTTCTTCCTCTTTCACGTTCTAGCAGTTATTTCTCAAAACTCTGCTAATCACTTTCTAATTTTGTTTTTATCTCACTTAATTAACTCTTAGTAACAATATTACTAATAATAATAATAATAACAATAATAATAATAATAATAATGGTAACAATAATAATAACAATAATATTACTAATATATCTCATTCCTTATTAATTAACTATCATTATCATATTATTCTAGAGTTTTATTCATATTACTCAATTAAGGTTAATTCCTCCCTCTCACCCTTAACCACATACCCTTACTTAAGTCAATAAAATCACAAACAATACACAATGACTAAATATTTTAAATGAGGTGTTACACTAGGAGTGGAATAAGAAACAAGGAGGAAAACAAGAGAGAGAGAGAGAGAGAGAGAGAGAGAGAGAGAGAGAGAGAGAGAGAGAGAGAGAGAGAGAGAGAGAGAGAGAGAAAGAAAGAGAGAAATCGGATTCTGAAGCGTGTGTGGGTGATGCAAGCTATCTAATAAATCAACACTTTAGCGTTGGGAATATCACTTCACAAATAAAGTAATCGTTGGTGGTTATGATATGATTTATGATCTTACCTGATCAGAAAGGATCAATGGCCTGCCACGCGTCGTTGAATTGCAACTTCCACCAGAGGTAGGGAGAAGAAGGGGGTGTACCTGCAAGTCACTTAGATGCTTAAGTAAGTAAAGGATCAGAGTGGGAGAGAAAATGCAGAGAAGTAGGTGTAGAGAATAGAATACCCGACCCTCTAGTGAAAGAGAGTATTTATAGAGAGACCCTAACGCAGGGCCAACGGTTACTTGCATTGGGCCAGACTGCCAGGCCCAACCAAAGTAACTGTTAGGGCTTGCGTGGCATAGTGAAGACCAACACGTCGTCTTCGCCCTAGATCAACTGCCACGTGACCTTCGGAAGATGGGCTGACCAACTCTTTCGGAGATGGGTAATTTCCTGATGACGTGTCCCTGCATGGGGGAGCAAGTGGAGAACGTGGGACAATGTGAGTCTGCCCGTGAAGGGAGTTGTCTTCCCGACGTAGGTGGCTTGTACCCGACATTTAACGTAGTGTTGGGTTGGGCCTGCCCGATTGATGGGCATGTCCCGACCCAATCCAGAACAATTTCCATGCCACAAGTTTAAATCGTGTCATAGCAACGTGCATTCCATGCCAATACCAAAATAAATAATGGAGTGTATGCACCATAATCAATTCCACCAGTAATATTTCCCACTCAAATTTTTTAATTTTTGAAATTTTATTAGCGACTTGAAATAAACGTCACAACTAAAGTTTGGAAACTTTTAAAATTCCTCCCACGTGAAAAACTGCATTTCATTTTTAAATTATTTTAACTTTTGAGTAGCGACGTGTTCTGCACGTCCCTAAGAAGTGTTCACAAATTTTAAATTACCTCAACTGAATTTCATTTTTTTATTATTTTAAAAGTGTTGCGACGCGTTATTTACGTGGTAATGTTCTTTTTTAGTAACGTGAATTTCACGTGGCTATAACACGTGGTTGAAGTCCATTTTTCTTGTAGTTTGACTCCAATGTATTTTTGAAAATATTTTCTTGATAAAAATAAGTTTAAAAATTGTGTGTGTATGTCTGCGCGCGCGCGTGCGTATGTTCGTGTGTGTATGTGTGTGTGTGTGTGATTTACCCATGCACTTTTACAGAAAAAATGTTATGCTTTTACAATGTATTTAATTAAACGTTATCGCTACGCGAAAAATGACATAGAGTCGCCACAAGATTTTATTTATCCCAAGGAGGGAAAGGGAAATAACGATAAAACCTTTGGGAAAAGAGCATGGTCATCGCAACCAAGTCTTAGGGTTCGAGAGTCGGTTATGCGAGGGGAAGGTGTTAGCACCCCCTCGCATCGTACTCGATGGAAACCTTCTAGGTAGTTTAGCGTGAATGAGTGTTTTTATTAAAAGTGTGTTTGCTTAAAAGAAAGGAGAGGTTGGTTTTTATTTTAATGCTCGTCAAGGATTGTGGCCCTTGTGCCTACGTATCCTCACTTAAAAGAAGTGAAGAATCAGAGCTCCGTAGTTCGGAGGCTTATGAAAAGATTGTTTGTTGGTTGATTTTATACCTTAAAAAAGGATTTTCGGATTGATGCCCTAAGGCGAAAAATAGTTTGATGAGTTGGTGTTGTTTTTAGGTTTTTGAAGAGAAATTGTTTTTGACTAAGATTACACAAAAGACTTTGGATGGAGATGAATGTTTCGAATAACCAAGTCGAGCGCCTTGTATTCAAAACATTCAGAACGAGTGTAGTAGGGTTCCATTCTCATTCCTTCTCCATCACTTTAAAGTCCATGGTGTAAAACCCTAATCATATATTTATCATATTTTGGATTTTTATGAGAAAAGAGTATCACTTGATGTTGGATCAAGGTTTATTTTTTATAAAAAAATATTTGAAGCGATACGAACAAGGTCGATGGCGATGCACAAGGCAATCGACTTACAAGGTTGAAAATGGCTCGATAAAATCGAGAGTTTGTTTTTTAAAATGGTTTTTGGCAACAAAGGTCATAAATGACCAACAATATCCACATACAAAAGGCTATACAATCACATAGGGTTAGACATCTTGAACAAGGCAAAAACACAAAAAAAAACTCCTTGAAATTTTTTTTAAGGTAAAAATAGCAAAAAAAAACGTGAAAACAGGGGGCCTGACACGGCTGGCCGGCCGTGTTGGATGACACGGCTGGCCGTGTTGGATGACACGGCCCGTGTCAAAAAGTGCTTACAACATGAGTTTTTGAGGCAAAACAGCAGGCTGACACGGTCGCCCGTGTCATACGACACGACCCGTGTCAAAAAGTGCCCAGAAAAAAAAGATTTTTGAGGTAAACAGCAGGCTGACACGGCCGCCCGTGTCAGTACAACTGGGGGGCGCGCGCGAAGAAAAATCAAACAGCGGGCTGACACGGCCACCCGTGTCATATGACACGGCCCGTGTCAGCCCTGCTGGATGAAAAAGCCGAACTTTTTCCTTTGTTATTTTTCGTTCTTAAGGTTCTTATAGAGGTTCCTTGGTTCCTCTTAGGACCTTACATGATATATGCAGTACAAAAACATTTTAAAGAGGAAATAAAAGAATACAAAAGTAAAATATAAAGAGAGAAAAGTTTGACGAAATGGATACCCAAGAGCTTTTTATCCTTCTTGCAAGACCTCCACTGATTTTGGTTGGATGTGCTCTTCACTCTTCACTCTATGTTGTGAAAGTTCTTCTTCTCAAAGGTTCTCTTGTGTTTCTATGGAACTCTTTTGATTTTGCTGGTTTTCTTTCTCTCTATTTTTCTGGTTTTTAGGGTTTCTTGCTCTCTCTATTTTTCTGGTTTTTTAGAGTTTTCTTCTTGCTCTCTCTATCTTTTTCTTTCAATGTGTAGTGAATGATAATTCTCCTCCTTTGCAGCCCCCTCTCCTTTTTTATCTCAGCACATTAGGGTTTTCCCTACTTTCAAAATATCATATTTTTTCATGGGGTAATGTCTCTTGCCACTTTTCTCATGTCACTCTCTTTCTTTCCATTTCCATGTATGTTGCTATGCTGCATTTTTCTGTACTACTTGCCTATGCTGTCTTTTTTGCTGCAGCACTCTACATTGCTCTCAAACCTTGTATCTATTTGTTGGCTTGTGTTTTGATAGCTCTTGTGGTCAATGCTGCTACCTTTTTGACATCATTTTGAAAATTTTGATATTTAGTATGTAGATACATCATTGTGGGTTCATTTCCTTGGTCTTGTGACATGTGATGGTCTTGTGATATAATGCAAATTGCCACTTCTTGCATGGGGCTGTTTTGGATCCCCTTCAAATCGCCCATGGCTAAGCAAACATAGTCTTGATCTTGACATGTTCCAATGTTGAGTTAGCTCTTAAATATTTTCTTTGGATGTTTGCAAGCATAATGTTGGACATGTAAACTTGTTGGGGCATGAAGGGTACCATAGCATGAAATTAATTAGAAGCTTGAATTAAGACTAGAGGTAGCTTAATTTTCTAAGCATTACCAAGAGCTTGAAACTTTGTAACAAATGTGACACTTTTGCAAATGTCATATTCTTGAATCTAATCTTGAATTCATGAATCTTGAACTTTGAATGATGGATTCCCTTATGTCATTATTTAAAATGAAGTCTTGAATTATGCACTTGTGATCTTCATTCATGCTTTACAAATTAGAACTCCTCTTAATCAAGAATTTGAAACAAAGTTGGAGGAAGAAATCTTGAATTTGGCCTTGCATTTCATGTTCATCAAGAATATTTATCTTGAATATCCCAATATTTTTTAAATAACTTCTTCTTGAAGTAATCTACATGAGTAGACCTTCCAACTTAGATCAAACCTTAGGTGATGAACCTTTTCTTCCAAGTAGTCCATGATAGGCAATTTTCTTATTTGGAACGAACCGGCCCAATCCTTACCTTGTGAACCCATATGCTCGACATGCAATAGAACGATGTATGATATGGTGAATGTGGGGTATGAAAGGCTAACAGTGAAAATGAGGGTGTGACAGACGTGTCGAGATAGAGTTTCATATATTTCAAAACTTGTCAGATGCTTCATCCTTAAAGACACTTTCTTGGGTTTACTTTAATATGATACTTAAGTTATATACCACTTGGTTGCCATCATTAGAGAGTTAAAGTCCACCAAACTCTAAAAATTTAGTTTGCATTTTTAACTACTTTAACCGCTTTATACTTGATTTTAGTTGTTGTTATCAATGGCTAATTGACATCATTAAGTACTAGTTGGCATCATCAAAAATAGTTATCTTCATTAAAGTGATATCACATAGAGATGACCTTCGAAACAAGGTTCCATACCTGCTTGCAAAATAAATTTTTTAGTAGTAAAATAGCATGCTTACCTAACCAATGATCACCCCACATTTATAGTTCATATGTCACTTCTGTTCTTTGCTTCATTTTAGATAAGTCCAAAGAATTCTTCCAACTTTCAAATATACTCAATTTGTCTCTCTTTCTCACCTTTTTTTCTCAATTAAAATAATAAGGTAGTCACTCAATCAACACACAACAATGTTGCAAAATAATACAAAATTATTGGTGCAGGTCTCCAAAGTGGTGACACAGGTTGTTTCGATGCAGTTGTGCAATGCTACACGTTAATACGATGCAAATGTGTGGAATGAAGCTACAATATTAGCACAATAATGTTCAAGTCAGTCATTGAATAATAGAATTTGAATTACTTATGAATTGAGAAAATCATTCATGTTTATGCTAGAATGACAGTGTTTATATGGTAGAAAAAATTGGAACTCCTTTGCCTTGCGCCTCGAGCTGACCCAAAAATATAATAAAATCATAACATTTAAATTAATTGCATATAATACTAAATATGATATATTATATAAATATGGAAAAATAAAAGTTTTCTAAATACCTATACTTTTAAATATTACAATGTCAAAATTCTTGAATAAATTTATCCTTGATCGAAGTTTTTTTTTGTTTTTGATATGTCAAGATATTAATATATGCAGGATACTAGGGGTATCCTAACCCTCGATACAACCAACAAGAATTCACAATACCAACTATTATAAGAAATTTAAAGAACGCATATGTCATTCATAAAAATTACATAACATTTTATCTTTAGAAAGAATTAAAATCCACCACCAAAAAAAATATTTAATTCGTACAATTATCGACTCCGAATTACCAATTTCATTATTGAAGATTATCTGATTTCTTACTCTCCAAATGTTTCAACAAACCACCACCCACAAACTACATACAATCTTTTTGGATACCCTTCCTCTAAACTTTATAATCCAAGCTAGCAAGTGTTTAGGTAGCACACTTTCATTAAACTCCCTAATCCAAGCTAGCAAGTGTTTAGGTAACATTTGAAATTCCTGTTAAGGATATGTGCTGCACTGCCCGTAACAATAAATGAGTTTCATTGTTTTACAAAATGCAAGAAATCCGGATGTTCATACCGACTGTTGAAAAACTTAAATGGCTTTAGACCCCAATTGATCCAAGTTAATCAGTCAAATCATAAAAAATAAAAAGTTAAAACAAGATCGCACAAAGACAAAGACAATGAAAAAAATAATTAAAGTTTCCTAAATACCCATACTTTTAAATATTAAAATGTCAAAGTTCTTGAATAAATTTATACTTGATCAATTTAATCGGTGAATTTAAATTGAAAAAACACCATAAAAAGTGAAAACTTAAAACAAGATCGTGCCAAGACAATGAATAAATTTAATATATTATAAAATTACTTATTTAAATAAAAGAAAAAAACAATTTAAATAAATGGTTTAAAATGAAAAGTTAAAATAAAATAGCACGGAAACAATGAATAAAATAATATTTTACGAAAACAATAAATCACAAAAAAAATAATTAACGGTCTGTTTGAGTTGGTTTTGTAACTATTTTTTTAGTTTTCAAAAATTGAAAATAGTAAACCTTGTTTATAATCTAATTTTATGAAATTATGTTTAAAAACTATCATTTATTTACTATTTTTAAAAATTAAAAAAAGTAAAAAATATTTTTAAGGTTTTTAGTTTTAAAAATTAAGAAGAAAAAACAAGAAAAAAAGATACAATTTTGAATATTTATAAGTTTAAAATGGTTTTTAAAAATGAAATTATCAAACACTTTTTTCTTTCAAAATAATTTTTAAAATTAATTTGCAAAATAATTTTTAAAATATAAAAATTATAACTCATTCGAACAGAGATAAAAAAAAGAAAAGAAAAAACATTAAATAAATAATTTAAAATTAACACTAAATAATTTAAAATCAATAAAAAAATTGTTGCAACTTTTGAATAGAAAAATAATTAAGAATGACAAACCAGCATGATCATTCTGTTTAAATCTGTTTCGCAAAAAAGAAAAAAAAAATAGAGTGAGAAAGTGCAAGTTAAAATTTAAGTCCATCCTAAAATAAGTGAGGAAGGGATATGACAGATCCATGCATCTTTTAAATTTAAAATTTTTGATCCATGTCACATTAAAATATGGATGAAATAAACATGTTTATAGATGTTGCCTATCGAAAAAAATACTTCATACCTTCTTACTTATAAGATGTTAAATTTTTTTGTTTTTAAATATATCTATTTACATCTATTTAACTTTTTAAAGTAACATTTATCTCCAAAATTAATGCATTAGTATTAGACACTAACATATAGAGAAAAACAATATTTATAAAAAGAGAGCAGGAAATACCAACTAAGTGGTTTTTACCACATTGGACTAACATACATTGTTTTATAGAGCTAATTAACTAATACAAATACAGAACATATTTATGTAAAATATTTGTGAAATTTAATATTTTCCCACCGTATTATATATAAACACTTGACACACCTGCCAAATCAAAAATCTCTATCTCTATCAGCAAAAATCGAGAAATAGAAAATGCCCGCCGTGGGAATACCGACCGGCGGTAGCAACAAGGAGTATCCCGGAAAACTCACTCCTTTTGTTACAGTAACATGTATTGTCGCGGCCATGGGTGGTTTAATCTTTGGTTACGATATTGGAATTTCAGGTACAACGCAAACTTTGATATTATAATAAAGTGTTAATGCAGCTGCAGTTTTGGAACTCTGGTGTAATATTTAGATTGCATGGATTTTGATTAGGTGGAGTTACGTCAATGGATCCGTTTCTGTTGAAATTTTTTCCATCGGTGTATCATAAAAAAAACGTAGAGGTGTGGACGAGCAAGTATTGTCAGTACGACAGTCAGGTACTGACGATGTTTACATCTTCGTTGTACCTGGCTGCATTGCTGTCTTCGCTGGCGGCGTCCAGTGTTACCCGGAAGTTTGGTCGGAAACTTTCTATGTTTTTTGGAGGCTTGTTGTTTCTGATCGGTGCTCTTGTTAATGGCTTTGCACAAAATGTTTTGATGTTGATCATTGGTCGGATTTTACTAGGATTTGGTATTGGATTTGCCAATCAGGTATGGTATATTACGTGGATCTATTCCTTTTCAGTTTTTAGCTTCTTTTTATTGGCACAATACACATGACTATGTCTTTGATTTGTTTTCAATGTGTTGTGTACGGTTTAGACAACAAATTCTTCCATCTTTTAATTTGGCATCATTAAATATGATATTAATTTTTATGTAAAGCTTTAATAAAATAACTATTTTTGATGTAAACTTTTTCATATTTTTAATATATCACAAATTATCGCTCGTATCATTTTCAAAGAATATAAAATTATTCACAAATTATAACTCAACTGTAAGAAAAAATTCAACACTAACGCTATAAAATTTTATGGGTAAAGCTAAGTGTATCCAAGAATACAAGTTAAAAGTTATATCTAGAATTTATTTATTTTTAATTGTACATTGTTTTACTTAAAAGGTGACAATTAGATTTTTCTTTAATTTTTTCAACATAAATTTTCTATTTTTAGGTGACAATTAGTTTTCCCACATGTTAGCATTATCCAAATTTTATTAACTTAACTCATCTGTATCATATTTATATATTATTTAATGTATTAATTCAAATAAAATAAATTATAATCGAATTATTTTAATAACTTAAATATTTATGATTCACTAACGCTATAAAATTTTATTAGACTACCAAAATATATTCACAAAAACGAAAATTCTTAATAATATATAATTATCATAAATGATTATTTTAAAAATTATTAATTAATAAAAAGTAAATGAAATAGACATAGAAATATTAATATATATTACACTTGTTTGTTTATTAGTGAGTCAACATCATAATGTAAGCTACCAATCTTTAACTTAAAAAGAAATATTATATGATATTACATAAATTTTTTATTTCTATATATATATATATATATATATATATATATATATATATATATATATATATATATATATATATATATATATATATATATATATATATATATATATATATATATATATATATATATATATATATATATATATATATATATATATATATATATATATATATATATATATATATATATATATATATATATATATATATATAATTTTTGCTTTCATTTTTTTAAACGAAATGTTATACTTATTCATTCAATTTTAAATTTGTTGTATTTAATTAACATAATTTTTTTCAAAGCTTCTCTCTATCTCTATCCCTCTCCTCAATTTGTTTTGTTTTATTTTAGATATCAATATCTTTAATTAGTATTATAATTTTACTAATTTTTTAATTATAAGTTTATGTTATAAAATACATATCATTATAACTTGCATTATAAAGAAAAATTGTTTCTACATGATTAGGATAGGTATAATAATAAACTATTTTTTAAAAGTTCAAATAATGGGAAGAGGGCGGCCGCGAAAAATTTCGGTGCCTCCACCACCATTATCGTCGGTGGTCTCTACCCCGGTATCTCAATCTCAATCGGTTTTGCGAAGTAACACTGGTGGCAAGAATCTGAACACAGCGGAAGGAGCGGGAATCATATACTTTGGAGAAACTTCAGAAACTTCAGATGCTCGGGAAGACGAAAGTATTGGGAAGAAGCGTAACAATATAGAACTGGAAAAACCTAATTCAACCCCAACTCCAGAAGAGGGGCGAAAGCTATGGGCTGATGTTTTAAAGGACAATAGGAATCCGGCGAAAGGTCGTGCTATGAAGTTCATACCCCCTCAAGTTGTGGAAGGGAAAATCGAGGTGCAAATTGAAGAAGATGATGTCAGTTCTGAAGTCAAGTTCTGGGAATCTTCTCTGATTCTCTATGCAATGGGAGCGGATTTAAGTATGAATGCTGTCAAAAATTTTATGACCAGGTCTTGGAACTTTGTTCAACTGCCGGACATGTATTTCAATGATGAAGGGTATTTCATTCTCCGGTTCAAATCGTTCACAGATCGAGATGAAGTGTTGCTGAGAGGGCCGTACATGTTAAGAAACATCCCTTTGTTGATTCGTGAGTGGAGGCCAGATTTCAAGATCAAGGATGAGCTATTACGAACCCTACCTATTTGGGTTAAACTTCCTCAACTCCCTATCGTGTTGTGGGGAGATACAAGCCTGAATAAGATTGGAAGTGCCCTGGGTAAACCTATTATGACAGATGAATGTACTGCTAATAGACTGCGAGTATCCTATGCGCGCATTCTTGTTGAAATGGATATTACCAAGGAACTACCTCAATCAATCACCATAGCGGATCATGCTGGAGAAAAGATGCAACAAGCTATTGAGTATGAGTGGAGACCTCTTTTCTGCAATAAGTGTCAAAAGGTAGGTCACTGCTGTGATAAGCCTAAGTTGAGGAAACAATGGTTACCTAGAAATGTGACACAACCTGAAACTAATGTGTTGTCTAAGAAGGTTGAGGATGATAATAAAGGGCCAAATGAAATAGGAACTGTCAATTTGGATATAGTTACAAGCAGGAAGGGTAATGCTAGTTCTACTGCTGCTGAGATTCCTGCTATCAGAAATAAGGAGGTGGAAAAAGTTATAGAAAAATGGACTGAGGTTATTAAAAGTGGAAGAGGTCGAGGTAAACAGATAGGTAAGGTTGGTGCTGCAGGTATGATTTCACATGACAATGGGTTTGATGCTCTAGAGATTTTGAAGGATCTCCTAGAGGCTCAAAACACTGGCCAATGATTGTCTCCTGGAATATCAGGGGGCTGAATAAAATGGGGAAGTTAAAGGAGACTAGCTCCCGTCTCCTAAACCTTCATCCCAACATTGCTATTCTACTTGAAACTAGAGTAAAAATTGATAAAGCAAAGAAAGTTAGAGATTGTCTTAACCTCAGAGGTAAATATATTGACAACTATCAGTCTCACTACAATGGCAGGATATGGATTTATTGGGATGACAGTGATAAGGACATCAGAGTGGTGACTTGCACAGCTCAGATGATACATTGTGGAATATATGATGTCAATGGTAAATTCCAAACCTGGATGACAGACATTTATGCTATGAATCAGCTGGACCAAAGAAGGAAGTTATGGGAGGATTTGGTGAATATACATAACAACCAACAAGGGCCTTGGTTCCTTATGGGGGATTTTAACAATGTGACAAAGTCCATGGATAGGATTGGGGGAAATTTGGTGACTGAGAGAGAATATGTTGACTTAAGAAACTTGATGGATTATGCTGGGCTTTTTGAGAAGGATAGCACAGGTGATTATTTTACCTGGACAAATAAACATTCTGTAGGAACTATCTACTCAAAAATTGATCATGTGCTTGGTAATATAGATTGGCTGCAGGAAAACACTGATATGAAGCTTGAGATTCTCCCTCCTAGTATTTCTGATCACTGCTTGCTGTGTTTGGCTGACCAGAAAAGAAACAGAATTGTATACACCAACTTCAAGTTCACTAATAGTGTGATTAAAGTGGATGGATATCAGGATATTGTAAAGCAGAGTTGGCAAAAAGTGTGTATGGGAAGACCTATGACTCGTTTGTGGTACAAGTTGCTGAGGTTGCAAGCTCCTCTTATCAAATTGAGCAAGAAGTTCTCTCACCTCCATATGTCCATTATTAAAGCCAGGACTGGTCTTCTCAAAGCGCAGGAAGATTTAAGGGTGGACAGAATGAATGCAAGCAACATTGAGAAGGTGAGACAATTTACTGATGAAGTGATTTATCTGCAAGACCTTAATGTTAACATGCTGAGACAGAGATCTAAATTGGACTGGCTTAGAGAAGATGATTCAAATTCAGCTTTTTTCTATGCCTACCTCAATTCTAGAAATGCAGCTACTCATATCAATCAATTACAAAAGGAGGATGGCACTTATATTCAGAGCTTACCTGACATTGAAAAGGAGGTATGTGACTTTTATACAAAGCTGTATGGGAGTCAAGCTCAGAGGGTGAATATGATTGATCTCAATGCTATGAGGGAGGGGCCACAGCTAACTATGTTGCAGAGAGCTGATCTCATTTCCCCTGTCACTGTTGCTGAAATTCGTACTGCTATTAATGGGATTGGTGACCTTAAGATCCCAGGCATTGATGGGTATGGTGGAAATTTTTTTAAGGCTAGTTGGAATATCATTGAGCAAGATGTTGTTGAAGCTGTCCAGGAATTCTTTGAGGAAAATGTGTTGTACAAAAGATTTAATGAAACTATTGTTACATTGATCCCTAAACATCCTGCTGCAAAAAGGATTAATGATTATAGGCCTATTGCAGGGTGCACAACTGTTTATAAAATCATATCTAAAATCCTCACTGCGCGACTTGGGAGAGTTTTGGGGACTATTATCAGTAAAACTCAGGCAGCTTTTGTTCCTGGCCAGAATATTCACTCTCATATTTTATTGGCAACGGAATTATTAAAAGATTACAATAGGAATAATGGTACGCCAAGATGCATGATCCAACTTGATATTCAAAAAGCATATGACATGGTTGACTGGGGTGCTCTTCGTAATATTCTCAATGAGATTGGGATGCCACAGAGATTTGTTGAATGGATCATGACTGCTGTTACTACAGTCTCTTACAGGTTTAATATCAATGGTAAGTTTTCTGATAAGGTGGTAGCAAGAAGGGGTATTAGACAAGGAGATCCTTTGTCCCCCCTCCTGTTTGTAATTATTATGGAGTACCTTAATAGGCTGCTGTTCAGAATGCAGAGGAATCCGGATTTCAATCACCATGCCAGATGCGAAAGGCTGCAGCTCACCCATCTTACTTTTGCTGATGATCTCCTGCTGTTTTCTAGAGGTGATATAGTTTCTATAGAGATTATGCAGCGCACCGTCAATAGTTTTTTGGATTCAACAGGTATGAAGGTTAACCCTACCAAGAGTAAAGTTTACTTTGGTAGTGTATCAGATTCTGTTAAACAATCAATTCTGAATTTTACTGCTTACGACGAGGGGTCTCTCCCATTCAGATATCTTGGTGTCCCCGTGAGTAGTAAAAAGCTGTCTGTGGTCCATTATTTGCCGTTGATGGATAAACTGTTGAGTAGGATTACGCATTGGAGTTCTCGACTTCTTAGCTATGCCGGTAGATTACAGTTGATCAAATCTGTGTTGTATGCTATTACCTCATATTGGATGCAGTGTGTTTGCTTCCCTAAAACTGTGATTAGAAGAATCAATGCCATTTGTAGAACCTTTCTCTGGACAGGAGGTAACAACATTAGTCGAAAGAGTCTGATTGCGTGGGATAAGATTTGTAAACCTGCGGCAAAAGGAGGTTTGAATGTGCTGGATCTAGTGGTTTGGAATAGCATGTTTATGATGAAGTTACTCTGGAATATATCCATGAAAACCGATGATCTGTGGGTTCGGTGGATTCATGCTTATTACCTGAAGAATGAGAATGTTATGTATAGAATGGTTAAAAATTCAGATTCAATTATTTTTAAAACTATTCTGATGCAGAGGGAAAATATTGGCACTATGCAGAGGGTTTGGAATGAGATGGTGCAAGCAGGGAGATTCATTGGTAGGCGAGTGTATGCGAACTTATTGCCTGCCACACCTAAGGTTGCCTGGTCCAGGTTAATTCTCCACAATAGAGCTAGACCCCGTGCCATATATACTCTCTGGATGAACTGTCATGGAAAGCTAGCCACAAAAGTTAGATTGAATCGATTTGGCATGGTGAATAATAACCAATGTGTCTTTTGCCCTGCGGCGGAAACCATTGACCATCTATTTTTTGATTGTGCTACTTTGAGGAAGATTTGGGTTGAAATACTTCACTGGATTGGTATCCCTCACAATCCTGGGGATTGGACAGAGGAGATAAACTGGATGTTGAATTGTTTTGGTGGTAAAGGTTGGAAAGCCGATCTTGTTAGATTAGCTCTGACTGAAACGGTACATGAGGTGTGGAGGTTTAGAAATGACATTTGTTTTAATCAGAGAAATGACAGTAGGAATTGTACAGATAGAATTATTAACAACATAGTCTATAGAGGGTGGTCGAGCCCTAAGCTTAGACCACATATAGCTCTTTTGATGGTTCAGTAGGTCTTTTTGTTTTGGGCTGGATTTTGATCGCCTTGTTTTGTTCTTGACTTTGGATTAATGATATTTTTGATTCAAAAAAAAATAAACAAACTATTTTTTAACAAATGATAATATTCTACTACACTCTTATAAAAAATTCAAATAATAGTTTTATTATTATTATTATTATTATTATTATTATTATTATTATTATTATTATTATTATTATTATTATTATTATTATTATTATTATTATTATTATTATTATTATTATTATTATTATAGTGAACATTATGTCAATTATTATACATATTATTTTCAAAGAGAGAGGTAAAATATAATCATTTGTTTAATACAAAATAGTCTTTTGTTATTATACATATCATAATCATGTAGAAAGAACTTCTCTTCCTAATAAAAATTATAATGAATTTTGTTTTATAACATAATTTTATAGTTATAAAATTAGTAAAATTATAATATAAATTGAAGATATTAATATCGAACACTAAAAAATAAAAAGTGAGGAGAGGGAGAGAGAGAGACAAACTTTGAAAAAATTCTCATTCTAGGAAATAACTTTTAGATAACCTTCATTAATATTTTTTATTTTTTATTATTTCCTTTAAGTTGGCTATCAATATTATTTATAAATACATATAATAGTATATTTTTTATTAGAGTTTAATTGATATGTTTATAATATTATTCAATAGAAATTAATCAATCTGCCATATTATAACTCAAAATTTACAGTCTGATTTAATAGAATATATGAGGGTGATTGGTTGACCGTATAAAATAATTTTATACTATCCGTATAAAAAATTTATATTGTCAGTACATATTAATTAAATTTTTTCAATTATTTTTTTTGTGTTATGATATTATCATAACCGATAATTGAAACTAACTTTTCTTTTAGCAATTTAATAATTTTTTATTTCCATAAATATTTTATCTTTTCAGTATTTCAGTAGTAAAATTATCATATCGTTACATTATTATTTAGTAATTTTTTTTAAACATTATCATTCAATAAACTTTTTCTATAATTAATAATATTTATTTTGTCCCACTTGAAAACCATATAGAAATCATAAGTAAAACTCAGCATTACAAATTTGTCTAATTTTGAACACAAGATTTTTCACTTTGTATTATTTTATATTACAACAAATATTGATTCAACTAAGAAAATTCGATATTATTAGATTGAACTTTATAATTACAAAGTTAAACTCTGTTAACTCAATCATCCATTTTTACCATGATTTAATGTAATCTTTTTGTGAATAACAGTCTGTACCAATTTACCTCTCTGAAATGGCTCCCTACAAATATAGAGGAGCTTTAAGCGTTGGCTTCCAATTATCAATCACAATTGGTATTCTCATAGCCAATCTCCTCAACTATTTCTTTGCCAAACTTGGTGGATTAGGATGGAGGTTGAGTCTCGGTGGTGCTATGGTCCCTGCACTCATAATAACCATTGGCTCATTAGTCCTTCCGGACACACCAAACTCAATGATCGAACGCGGCGCTCGCGAATCAGCCAAGATTCATCTCAAAAGAATCCGCGGAGTTGAAGATGTTGACCAAGAGTTCAACGATCTCGTAGCAGCTAGTGAAGCATCCAAGCAAGTGAAGAACCCATGGGGAAACTTGTTGAGAAAGAAATATAGACCTCAACTTTCCATGGCTATATTCATTCCTACATTCCAACAGTTCACCGGAATTAACGTTATCATGTTTTACGCGCCTGTGCTATTTAGTTCCGTCGGGTTTAAGGATGATGCTTCCCTTATGTCAGCTGTGATCACTGGCATTGTTAATGTCTTCGGCACCATTGTCTCGATTATCGCGGTCGATAGGCTGGGTAGAAGAGCTCTTTTTCTTCAAGGTGGTTTTCAAATGCTGATATGTCAGATCGGAGTAGCGATAGCTATTGGAGCTAAGTTTGGAATCGACGGAAACCCTGGCGAATTGCCGAAGTGGTATGCAATAGTAGTAGTGATGTTCATTTGCGCTTATGTAGCGGCGTTTTCTTGGTCTTGGGGTCCTCTTGCATGGTTGGTGACTAGTGAGATTTTTCCACTCGAGATTCGTTCGGCGGCTCAGAGTGTTAATGTAGCAGTTAACATGCTTTTCACATTCTTGATTGCGCAAGTTTTCTTGACAATGCTATGTCACATGAAATTTGGATTGTTTATTTTCTTTGCGTTATTTGTGGTGGTGATGACATTCTTTGTGTATTTCATGCTTCCTGAAACTAAGGGGATTCCGATTGAAGAGATTAGCACAGTTTGGAAATCGCATCCGTATTGGTCTAGATTTGTGGAGAATGATGATAAAAGGGATGGAATTGAGATTGGAAGGAGAAATTGATAAAACTGTATTTACTCCTATTTTTTGTTGTTCTTGTTAAAGAATTTTTCAGGATTCTGTCAAATACCGTTCATTATTAAGGTTTTGTTTAGATGAACATTTTGATAAGTATTTGTTATATGAATGTTTGTGGGAATGTTATTTGGCAAAGGGCTCCTCCACCCAACTTATCAACTCTAATAATTTACACAACGGTACAAAAAGCATTTGAAGATAAAATACTTTACGATTGGTTCATGCGCAGCTAAATTAGGAGATTCTCTAGTACTTCACGACTTGCCATATGCTTCTCTTTTGTGGACACTTGTTTGAATAATTTAAGATGAGGCTTTAGATTATATTCCATTGTATTGTCATAAGGATATAGTCAAATCCATCAAACCCTAATGATAAGGTTTGCATGTTTATGTGTTTAAGTGCTCATGCTTGACTTATCACAAGACTTTAGTTATCATTATTAAAAGTTGATATCCTTGTTAAAAGCATATCACCTACAAAACAAGGTTTCATATGTGTTTTTATATTTTTGTAACGTTTTAATTCGTGAAATTTCCTTTCTCTTTGTATTTTGTACTTTGAATTTCAGTATAATTTGAACCATTGAAGTGTGTTTGTTCTCCCTTTTTAAATGTCAAAGTGACCAAGTGCTTACTTATTTAAATTTTTGTCTTGCATCTTGATCGCGAATTTCTATGTCTAATACAACCTAACTGCAAGTGCACAGTCTATCGCGTAGTAATAATAGATATCGATCCCACAGGGACTCGTAATCAAACTAGTGTTCTCGGGAGTTACTATGTTTAGCTAGGTAGATAATGTTTAAGGGAATAAGATTGTCACTAAAGGGAACTAAGAATGTTAATTAAATTATAATTGATTGAATCGATATGCAGTAATTATGTTCTTCGGGGATTTGACAAGTTACCGGTATACGAAATATTTTTCAGAGTTTATTTAAGCAGAAAATGGTGATCTGAAGACTCTCGCCTCACGATGGTTATTGACGCTAATCATAATTCTAAGGGTCAAACGTACGCTTTCGTGTCCCATTCGGGGTTAAAATTATTTTTTGGAAATCTCTAAGTTCTAATTCATTTTAAAGTGCTTTCGCTGTTATTAAAATGAATGACTAGTGTTTACTATCTGGTCTTGCCGCAGCTTTCGCTTGTTGGTTCGTACCTTAATTAATTTCCCACTTTCGTGGCAAAACTACTTTTAAATAAGTTCTCGCTTTCGCGACGAAGTTTATTCAGTAAATTAATTTTAAACACTCAGACCATAAACAACTTTTGAAAAAGACAGTTTTCAACCTGTTATTATCAAATCCCTTTCGAATTATTATTACATATAGATTACTTTAATTTAGCTAGACATGGATTTGGGAAAGGTAAAACATAAATGAAAACAATAAATAATAGCATGCATCATAATAAAAACTGGAATTACAATTAAAATGAGAAACCTGTAAATATTCCAATTGACCTTTGGGCAGATCCTCCACAAATGTTGGCAGGATTCTGGTCTTTGTGTCAATTGATCGTACAACGGAAATAAGAATTACAGAAGAAATGAAAGGAATGCAGAAAAAGAAAAGAGAAACAAATAAGAATATTAAAAACTGGAAATGTTGCTCTGAAGATAAATTGGCAGCACTTCGTTGTATGAATGCGTCTCCCCTTCTGAGTTCCCCTTCTTCCCTTTTTATAGAAATGGAATTCTAACGGTTATAACGTGGACTTTGAGGCAGAATTATCAGGGAGTAGTGGTCCACTATTTGGGACTTGGAACTGCTTCTTTCACGTGCATTTGAAGTGGGGCATTTTTGCCTGCATGACGGTCGTCACAATGTGTGACGGTCGTCATGGAGCTGTGACGGTCGTCACAACAGCAAAATCAGCATTCTGCGTTTTTCATGTTGTTTTCATCCGGTTTTCGTCCATATTTCATCCGAGATTGCTTCTTTTCTTCATATTGCCTTGTTTAGACATGATCATCAAATACCTGCAAAGTATCAGACAAATAACACGGAAATAACCCGAAATCGGATCGAAAACAGTTAAACATCAGTTGAATTATGCATCAAAATATATATACGATTTTGTGTTATCAAACTCCCCTAAGCTTGAATCTTTGCTTGTCCTCAAGTAAAACAGGAAAAGTCGGCAAGCACGAGGCAGCTTCTTCGTTCGCAAAGTTGGGAAAAACCGGGATTCTTAGTAAGAACAAAACGAGTACCATGACGACACTGGACTACAAGTCTTCGGAGGTCTCCTTCTTATGCAAATTGGTCCCAGTCATGCTACTGTAGCTTGGTATCAAGGTTCTCGCGGCAAGTTCACCCTGTTTGTTCTAGCGCAATCACATTAAGCCTGTTGTCCATACACTTTCATGGCAAGTCGACCTGTTAGTGAATATGATCTCATTTCTGTTTTGATCTTTTTCATTGATCATAAGCTTATATCATTGATTTTTCAATGAGCTTTCGTGCCGTTGGGCTAAATGCTCGGGCGAGGAGCACCTAACTTAGAAGGAAACGTGTCTTTATATTTTTGGCTATATGGCTTTCTTTTCATGATTTTTCATCTTTTTGGAGATCATACACTTATTTGCATCGGTCGCTCGCTTAGAAGTGCTTTAGGATGGTGCTGACTGCTAGTATAAACTACTTGGGGTTGAGTTTGCGTAGACACTTGAGACTTTGGTACACGTAGGTAGTGAAACCGACTTGCATAAACCGGAGATCTAAGGTGTCAGGACGGTACTGGTTTTGTTAGAATTGTCGTCTCCTCGGAGTTTCGAAACTTGGTTTGAACTAGGGCGCATTCTCGTGATGCTTTTGCTTTTGAGGAACGAACGAAAAATTTTTGTTTACGTTGAATAACGTGGGGATGTTTGCGTAACGGAAAAAAGGATATATAAACGAGCTTTATTTGCTAAAAATAGAAAATGTTTGAATAGAAATTACGAAAGTAAAAGTACACAGGAATGGGAAATAAACGCTCCGCTCCCACACTATATCAATCAGTGTCCCCACTGATTTGAAAAAATGCGAGAGGGAGATACAACGGAAATGAAAGTACAAAGAAACTGAAAATATAGTAAACAAATAAGGAAAATGGTAACTAATCACGGCCTCTGCCTCGGTCACGTCCTCGCTCGCGTCCTCTGGCTCTGACCTGGGCGACTCGGTCCTCAAAACTCATAGCTCCGGTGTGGTAGACATAGTCACGGAGTCCTTCGACCTGTAGGGTCAGATTTGCCAAGTTCTCAGTAATGGTTTCTTGGCCGGTTTGAAGTTGTTGCATTTGGGTTCGATGCCAAGCTTCGAACTGCTTGGCTCGCTGATTCTGCTGCTGCATCATAGCGAGTATCTGGGCCTGCTGGTCGAGAGAGCGGCGGAGGTCCTCTTCTGAGTAGTCGGGCACTGGACGATGGCGGCGGCGGCGGGAGGATGTACCTTCGGAAGGAAGAGGCTGCGATGCCTCCGGTTGCTCTGGTCTGTCCAACTCAGCTTGGATTTCGTCGTCAGAACCTTGGGTGTGGTCCTGAGTTAGAGCAGCGGCAGCAGGAGGGGCAGTGAGGTCAAATAACCAGTTGGTACGATCCTCTAGGTGTATCCGGGTGCGTGACGGAAGGATGATGCTTCGGACAGTTTTGTCACGCACTACCGGGTGGTACTTGTCATCGGCTCTGGAACGGATGAGGTGAGAGGCTCTGCAGTGGTCGGTGTCAAGGAACACCGAGGGGATGGCATGGAGGTGCTGGAGGCGGTCACCGAGGTTCAGCCCAAGTGCAATGGCAGTGACAATCCCGCCAAAGTAAAATGGCTTGGAGCCACGGCTACAGTTGGCCTGAATGTGGTCCTGGAGGAACGGAGCGGCGTTGATAGGATCGTTGTTGAAGACACAGCGGAGGAAGAAGAGCTCTTTAGATTTCACCTTATGGTTGTTGTCCCGGGCGAAGATGGTGTTGCTCAATGCCCGGTGGAAGTACCGGATGGTCGGGTTGTGGATATGTGTTGCGTGCAGAGAATCCCAACCATCGGCATTGATGCCGGTCAACTGGTACCAGAGCGCGAAGGCTTCGTGCTGGAACTGGTCGGTGAGGCGGCAGTGAGCATTGTCGCCACGAGGGAGTTGCAGGATGGCGGCAATCTGGTTCTGGTTCACTTGATAGTTTGTGCTGAACATCCGGAAGCATGCGGCACCGGAGTGTTGGTTGAGGTCGCCGCTGGAAGTGACGTAGGTAAACGAACTTAGGAACTCGAGGGTGAGTTGTTCGTACGTCGGCAGTGGATTGGTTAGAGGTTCCAGATGCCGGCTCTTTGAAGCATCCAAGTGACGCCGTCAAGGAGTCCGAGCTCTGTGAGCGATGGGATATGTGGATAATGGGTCGGCTGGAGCGACCTTTGATGGAATGCGATGTAGTTGGCTCGCTGTCTTTCGCCTGAGTCACCGTCGCTGAACACAATGTTGCTGAGGTCTGGGGTTTCGTGGTTTCTCGCCATTGTTGGAGGATTGAGTTGGTTCTGTGGAGTGGAAATATGTAACAAAAGTGTGGTAGGAAGTTGAGATGGGAGTTGGAATATATGGTGCAATGTGGGGAAAACGAAAAGTTGGAGTGGGGTGGGAGTTTCTGATGATTAGAAGTTGAAAGGAGATGAGTGGGAGAGAAAATGCAACCCCTGTTATATCAGATAACAGTTTTGGGTTCGTGACGGTCGTCACGTATCTGTGACGGTCGTCACCCGCGTGACGCTCGTCAGGCTCCTGTGACGGTCGTCACACCAACAAAATCTGCAGAACGCAGAATTTTGCTGTGAGGGTGTTCTTGCAGTGACTTTTAGGCCTAGTATTGATATGGCAATGTATTATAGCAGCCAATAAACAATGAATAATGTAAAAACAGAATAAATGAATAAATGAATAAAGACTATAATTGAAATAATGTAAAAACAGAATAAATGAATAAAGACTATAATTGAAATAACAAGAAATTAGAATGATTGTAATGTAATACATAAAGAAATTAACAATGCGAAAATCCAAATGATTAAACTAAACTAAACTAAACTAAAACTAGTATCTAGTCTTTTCATGCCTTCAACTCATCGAACTTTCGTGCGTAGTAGTCGAGCTGGTCACAGACTAAGTCCATGAAAACTACCAGTTCGCTGTGTATGCCTGTGATGTCGTCTTTTACAGTAGTCAGAGATGCATCAACATTGTCCAATCGGTGCAGAACAGTATCCATTTTGTCGGTGGTCTCCTCAGGAATGGGCTCAGGATAGGTGTTGTAATGCGGAGGAGTCGTAGGGTCTACTTCAGCTTCTGATACAGCATCCTCATAGTACATATAGTCGTGTGCCTCAGAAATGTGGTCACTGTTGTACGTATAGTTCTGTGGTGTTGATTGAGGTGAAGGAGGTCCCATAGGCTCATCCAATTCATAAAGCCAGTTGTCCTTGTTGTGGATACTTGTCATCTGATGATTAGGCAGTGTGAATAGCTGGACAGGTTTTTCATTGATGAGGTACTCGTAAGGTCCAGGTCCCATAGTTCCAAAAATGCGCCTGTTAAAGCAAAACTGGATATTCATAGGTCGGATGGTGTCAAAACTGGTGCTTGCATTAAGGTGGAATCTAAGGCCAAGCTCGTGGGCAATCATTGTCACGAGGCCTCCTATAAGAATAGGTGATTGTGGGTCCTGAGTGAGGCGTCTGAAAGATCTCATCATGAAAGGCACTGCATTTACTGTACGTCCCTGAGAAACACAGAACATGATAAATAACTCCTCTTTAGATACTGTAGTAATATTTTCTTCTTTCCCGAAAAGGGTGTGAGCTAGTATCTTGTGGAAGTATCTGAAAGCTGGGTTATGAATCTCATCATTATACATTCTGTCTGGTTCAGGGTGATAGTCGCCTGTGATTCTACCCCAGAATTGGTCGAGTTCAAAATCAATATCGTCATCTTCTGCACTGATGAACACATGCGGTCCGCTAGGAAATCCTAGGAGGTTAGCTAGTGACATCCGGCTATGGGTTTGGTCCATTCCAAACATTCGAAAGGTAATCAGCTCTGTGTTGGATCCAAAGCCATAGTTGGGTAGGTATCTGAAGGAACTAAGGAATTCGTAGGTGAGGTCCTTATAGGTAGCAAAACGTGTTTTCAAAGCAGTGTTCTCCCAACCCAGTTGATTGAACAGGTATTGGATGCTATCCGTGATTCCTAGTTTATCCATGGTAGACTTATCATAATACAGCGTTAAGGCTAGTTCTCTCTCAGTTAATGCTTCAAATCTTGCCTTTTGAGCTAGTCCTCGAAAATGAACCTTGGTGAAGTCGTATGCGGCCATACTCTCAGGTAGTTTGGAGAAAAACAGGAGGAAGGTTTGAAGACTTTTAAAATCCTGAAAAGTTTAAAACAGAAGTTTGAAGTCAGGATTTTTAAAAACAAAAAGCGGAAAAACAAAAGACAAAAGAGAAAAATAAAAAAATAAAAATAAAAATATGAAAACAAACGAAAGTACAAATAGTAGTAATTTTAAGTTTAGAATTTTTGTTAAAGTTTCAAAGTAAAATTTTAAATAAAAATGAAATACAGTAACGAGGAAAAATGCGGGAAAATTGGGTTGCCTCCCAGTAAGCGCTGTTTTTAACGTCTAAAGCCTGACGATAGCTTGGTGACAAGCTATTCGGGTGTTTGAGCTGGAAGCTCAAGCAATGCTATACTGCAGACTTGAGGGCTGTTTTCGTTCTTATTATAATGTTTTACACGTTGCCCGTTTACGATAAATGGTGCATTCGTCTTATCGGTAATTTCAACAGCTCCACTCTGAAGTACTTTAGTCACTTCATAAGGTCCAGACCACCTAGATTTTAGTTTACCTGGGAAGAGTTTTAATCTTCAATTAAATAGCAATACGATGTCTCCCACACTGAATTGTTTCTTGACTGAACGTTTATCATGCCACTTTTTAGTTCGTTCTTTATAGATACGGGCATTTTCGTAAGCGTCTAATCGAAGTTCTTCCAATTCGTGTAAGTTCAAGATTCGCTTTTCTCCTGCCTCAGTGTAGTTGAAATTGAGTGTTTTAATGGCCCAGAAGGCCTTATGCTCTAATTCTACAGGGAGATGACAGGATTTACCGTAAACTAACTTGTAGGGTGTAGTACCTATTGGTGTCTTAAAAGCGGTCCTATAAGCCCATAAAGCTTCATGTAGCTTTGATGACCAATCTTTCCTTGAGGTAGCGACAGTCTTTTCCAATATCTGTTTTATTTCTTTGTTCGAGACCTCTACTTGTCCGCTAGTTTGCGGATGATAAGGTGTAGCTACTCGGTGTCGGACTCCATATTTAGAAAGAAGTTTATCGAATATTCGCGATATGAAGTGAGATCCGCCGTCACTAATGACGAGTCTGGGTACACCGAATCTAGGAAAGATTGTGTTTTTGAAGAGTTTGATTACTACTCGTGCGTTATTTGTTGGAGCAGCAATGGCTTCTATCCATTTAGACACATAGTCTACAGCGACGAGTATGTAGTTATTACCAAAAGAAGGTGGGAATGGTCCCATGAAATCTATTCCCCATACGTCGAAGATTTCTACCTCTAAGATTCCTTTCTGAGGCATTTCATCGCGTCGTGAGATGTTGCCAGTTTGTTGGCATCTATCGCATTTTTGCACAGCGATGTGAACGTCCTTCCAGAGGTTAGGCCAGAATAAGCCGACTTGGAGAATCTTAGCGCACGTCTTGGATGTACTAGCATGACCACCATACGGTGCTGAATGGCACTGGGAAATGATATTTTCTATTTCTTCCTCTGGGACACAGCGACGGTATATGTTGTCGGCCCCTCTCTTGAAGAGTAGAGGTTCGTCCCAATAATAGTGTTTCAGATCGTGGAAGAATTTATTCTTTTGCTGATAAGTGTGATCCGGTGGAAGCACGCCTGCAGCGAGGTAATTAACGATGTCAGCATACCAAGGTAATGTGACTTGGGCATAGACGGCTTCTACGGCTTTTTTGAATTCTGGATCTTCCGAGATTGAGTTGGGCATGTCACTTTCTAATTTGGCTATCAGACGTTCGTACGGGAAATCATCGTTTATCGGTACTGGTTCATGTTTGATGCCTTCTATTCGGGATAAGTGATCTGCAACGACGTTCTCGGTTCCTTTCTTATCTTTGATTTCTAAGTCAAACTCTTGTAATAACAGGATCCATCTCAATAGTCTTGGTTTGGCATCCTTTTTGCTTATTAGGTACCTAATAGCAGCGTGGTCTGTGTATATGATAATCTTTGCTCCTACTAAGTAAGAACGGAATTTGTCAAGCGCAAATATAACTGCAAGAAGTTCCTTTTCTGTGGTAGCGTAGTTCATTTGGGCAGGATCTAAGGTTCTACTGGCATAGTAGATGGCATGGAGTTTCTTGTCCTTCCTTTGTCCTAGAACTGCGCCTATGGCATAATCACTCGCATCGCACATGATTTCGAACGGTAGTCGCCAATCGGGTGGTTGCATAATCGGTGCGGTGATAAGGGCTGATTTTAATGTTTCAAATGCTTTTAAACAGTCGTCGTCGAAGACGAACTCAGCATCTTTCATCAACAGGTCGGTCAACGGTTTTGTGATTTTTGAAAAATCTTTTATAAATCTTCTGTAGAAACCGGCATGTCCTAGAAAACTCCGTATTTCTCGTACGAATTTTGGAGGTTGAAGATCTTTTATAATCTCTATTTTAGCTTTGTCGACCTCAATTCCTTTATTTGATATGACATGTCCTAGAACTATTCCTTGTCGGACCATAAAATGGCATTTTTCCCAATTTAGGACGAGGTTCACTTTTACACAACGTTCTAATACCATTTCTAAGTTTTGTAGGCATCCTTCGAAACTTTGTCCACATACCGAGAAATCGTCCATAAATACTTCCATGATGTTGTCTATGAAATCTGCGAAGATTGCCATCATGCATCTTTGGAAGGTTGCTGGAGCATTACAGAGTCCGAACGGCATTCGGCGGTAAGCAAAAGTACCATAGGGACAGGTGAATGTAGTCTTTTCTTGGTCATCAGGATGAATGGGAATTTGGAAAAATCCTGAATAACCATCTAGATAGCAGAAATATGAATGTTTGGCTAATCTTTCCAACATTTGGTCTATGAATGGTAACGGGAAGTGATCTTTTCGTGTGGCTTTGTTTAGCTTCCTATAATCAATGCACATCTTGCTTCCAGTCACGACTCTTTTTGTTATCGATTCGCCTTTTTCGTTTTTAACTACTGTGACTCCTCCTTTCTTTGGTACGACATGAACTGGGCTAACCCATTCACTATCGGAGATTGGATAGATGATTCCTGCATCTAGCAATTTCTTTACTTCATCTCTGACTACAGTGCTTAGGATGGGGTTCAGTCTCCTCTGATGCTCTCTAGAGGTTTTAGAGTCTTCCTCTATTGTAATTCGATGCATACAGATTGAAGGGCTTATACCTTTTAGATCGCTTATGTTATAGCCTAACGCGGTGGGGTATTTCTTTAGGACTTCTAATAGCTTTTCGGTTTCTGGTTGTCCTAAGTCGGCGTTGACTATCACTGGTCTTTTTAGTTCATCGTCTAGGAATTCATATCTAAGGTTTTTGGGTAGTGTTTTAAGTTCTAAAGATGGGTTCTTCGGACCTGGCATATGGTTTGGAGTCAACGCTAAGCTTTCGCTTAGGCTGTCATCTTTATACGGTTTACGCCAATCATCGTCTTCAGAAATATCGGGTATTTGAATCTTTATTATTTCTGAATACGTGGTATCTTCATTTTCAAGTTCTCTTATGCATTCGTCAATTTCATCTACTAAATAGCAGGTATCGTCTATGGCTGGTGCTTGTAAAAACTTGGTGAGAATGAACTCTATCTTTTCTTCTCCTACTTCTAATGTTAGCCTTCCTTTCTTCACGTCTATAATAGCTCCGGTTGTAGCTAGGAACGGTCTTCCTAGGATAATTGGGGTAACAGTGTCCTCCTTGATGTCCATGATTATGAAGTCGGTTGGGATGTAGAATTGTCCTATGCGTACTGGAACGTTTTCCAGTATTCCGACGGGGTATTTTACTGATCGGTCAGCTAATTGTACGGACATTTTGGTTGGTCTCAGGTCTCCCATATTCAGCTTTCCGCATATAGATAAAGGCATAACACTGATATTGGCTCCTAAATCGCATAGAGCTTTGTCTATCACGAACTTTCCTATGACGCAGGGTATGGAGAAACTACCTGGGTCTTTTAATTTAGGAGGCATGCGGTTTTGAATAATAGCGCTACATTCTGCAGTAAGTGTAATTGTTTCGTTATCCTCGATCTTTCTCTTATTCGACAGGATTTCTTTGAGAAATTTAGCATATGACGGCATTTGAGTTATCGCTTCTGTAAAAGGAATAGTGATATTCAAATGTTTAAGGAGCTCTACAAATTTCTTAAACTGTCCTGAAGTTTTGGAGTTTATTAATCTTTGAGGATAAGGGATAGGTGGTTTATATGGCGCTGGAGGTGCTTGAGTTTTTTCACTTGCGGTATCCTCCTTCTCGTTGTCTTCCTTCTTCTCTAACTCGGATTCCTTTTCTGCTTGTTCAGTTGGTTTTCGTTGCATGGCTGAGTTTTCGGTCCTCGGATCGATTGGTTCGTCCAATTCTTTTCCACTTCTTAATATGACAGCATTTGCTTGACCTTTTGGATTCTGTTCGGGTTGCCCAGGAAATGTGCCAGCGGGTGCGGCAGCAGAGGCTTGTTGTTGAGCCACTTGTGATATCTGTGTTTCTAGCATTTTGTTGTGGGTGGCTAAAGCGTCTACTTTTCCGGTCAACTGTTTAATTTGCTCGCTAGTGTGTATGTTTTGATTCAGGAATTCTTTGTTTATTTGAGCTTGAGTAGCTATAAATTTTTCCATCATCAACTCGAGGTTTGATTTCCTAGGTGCAGTCTGAGCAGTAGCTGGTTTCTGATATCCTGGTGGAGCAGTAGGCATTTGCAATGCGTTTTCGCTTTTGTAAGAAAAGTTTGGATGATTTCGCCAACCTGGGTTATAGGTATTTGCGTAAGTATTTCCTTGAGCATAATTTACTTGGTCTGGTGGGATTCCGGCTAACAATGGGCATTCGGGCGCATTATGAGTGGTGCTTCCGCATAACTCGCAGTTTGGAGTTACAGCAGCGACGGTTGCAGTGGGGTTAACGGTCAGACTGTCAATCTTTTGTGCTAGAGCATCTACTTTAGCGTTGAACTTTTTGAGGCTGCTGATCTCGTACATCCCACCTTTCGCTGTGGTTTTCTCTGTTGGAGTGCGTTCACCTCCCCATTGGCAGTGGTTCTGAGACATGTTTTCGATTAGTTGATAGGCTTCGTCGTATGGCTTATCCATAAGTGCACCGCCCGCGGCAGCGTCTATTGTCAATCTGGTATTGTATAAAAGCCCATTATAGAAAGTATGGATTGTCACCCAGTCTTCTAGACCGTGGTGAGGACATGTTCTCATCATATCTTTGAATCGTTCCCATGCTTCGTAAAGAGATTCAGTATCTTTTTGTCGAAATCCGTTGATTTGAGCTCTAAGCATAGCAGTTTTGCTTGGCGGAAAATATCTCGCTAAGAAGACGTTCTTCAATTGTTCCCACGTCGTAACGGAGTTGGATGGTAGAGATTGTAACCATGTCCACGCTCTGTCTCTAAGAGAGAATGGGAAAAGACGAAGTCTTATCGCGTCTGGAGTTACTCCATTTGCTTTCACTGTGTCTGCGTATTGTACAAACTTCGTTAGATGTTCGTTTGGATCCTCAGTTGCGTTTCCTGAGAATTGGTTTTGTTGTACATCTGACAGCAATGATGGTTTCAGCTCAAAATCGTTTCGAGTAATAGCTGGGGCAGCAATGCTACTTCTAGGCTCCATCTGAGAGGGTGTAGCGTATGCCTTCAGCGATTTGTTTGGAGGTCCTTCAGCCATGTTTGATTCTTCTTCGGATTTGGGAATGGGAGTGAGAGGATCGGGAATGTTATGTTTGAGTTGGTACTCAATGATTCGGCTTCTTAAATGTAAGAAGCGCTCTAGTTCTGCGACTGAAGGTTTCAAGATATCGCCTTGTGGGCGATTACTTGGCATACAATCGACAACACTAGTAAAGGAAAAATGAAAATAGTTAACCTAGTCTATACGGCGTAACAGAAGGTTACACTATTGACTAAACGGTTCCCCGGCAACGGCGCCAAAAACTTGATCGCGACTTTCTATATCTAATACAACCTAACTGCAAGTGCACAGTCTATCGCGTAGTAATAATAGATATCGATCCCACAGGGACTCGTAATCAAACTAGTGTTCTCGGGAGTTACTATGTTTAGCTAGGTAGATAATGTTTAAGGGAATAAGATTGTCACTAAAGGGAACTAAGAATGTTAATTAAATTATAATTGATTGAATCGATATGCAGTAATTATGTTCTTCGGGGATTTGACAAGTTACCGGTATACGAAATATTTTTCAGAGTTTATTTAAGCAGAAAACGGTGATCTGAAGACTCTCGCCTCACGATGGTTATTGACGCTAATCATAATTCTAAGGGCCAAACGTATGCTTTCGTGTCCCATTTGGGGTTAAAATTATTTTTTGGAAATCTCTAAGTTCTAATTCATTTTAAAGTGCTTTCGCTGTTATTAAAATGAATGACTAGTGTTTACTATCTGGTCTTGCCGCAGCTTTCGTTTGTTGGTTCGTACCTTAATTAATTTCCCACTTTCGTGGCAAAACTACTTTTAAATAAGTTCTCGCTTTCACGACGAAGTTTATTCAGTAAATTAATTTTAAACACTCAGACCATAAACAACTTTTGAAAAAGACAGTTTTCAACCGGTTATTATCAAATCCCTTTCGAATTATTATTACATATCGATTACTTTAATTTAGCTAGACATGGATTTGGGAAAGGTAAAACATAAATGAAAACAATAAATAATAGCATGCATCATAATAAAAACTGGAATTACGATTAAAATGAGAAACCTGTAAATATTCCAATTGACCTTTGGGCAGATCCTCCACAAATGTTGGCAGGATTCTGGTCTTTGTGCCAATTGATCGTACAACGGAAATAAGAATTACAGAAGAAATGAAAGGAATGCAGAAAAAGAAAAGAGAAACAAATAAGAATATTAAAAACTGGAAAGGTTGCTCTGAAGATAAATTGGCAGCACTTCGTTGTATGAATGCGGCTCCCCTTCTGAGTTCCCCTTCTTCCCTTTTTATAGAAATGGAATTCTAACGGTTATAACTTGAAGAAGGTGGACTTTGAGGAAGAATTATCAGGGAGTAGTGGTCCACTATTTGGGACTTGGAACTGCTTCTTTCACGTGCATTTGAAGTGGGGCGTTTTTGCCTGCATGACGGTCGTCACAATGTGTGACGGTCGTCATGGAGCTGTGACGGTCGTCACAGCAGCAAAATCAGCATTCTGCGTTTTTCATGTTGTTTTCATCCGGTTTTCGTCCATATTTCATCCAAGATTGCTTCTTTTCTTCATATTGCCTTGTTTAGACATGATCATCAAATACCTGCAAAGTATCAGACAAATAACACGGAAATAACCCGAAATCGGATCGAAAACAGTTAAACATCAGTTGAATTATGCATCAAAATATATATACGATTTCGTGTTATCACATCTTTTACCCGCCTTTTAGATTGTGACAATGAGCGAGAAGTATACTCTTAGAGAGAGTAGAGTATACTCTCTACTCATTTGATGGGGAGTTTAAACACTCCATTTTAATCTACATGTGTGTCGCAACACTGCGAAAAAAGGAGGCCGGAAAACTAGACAGAAGAGTCGCCACCAAACGTTATTTATCCTAAAGAGAGGGAAAATAAACGATCGAAGAAAACCTATGAAAAAGGGAAAAGACAAGGTCATCACAACCAAATCTCGGGTTCGGGAGTCGGTTACGCAAGGAGAAGGTATGAGCACCCCTCACGTCCGTTATACTCAACGGGATCCATGCTTGTTGTTTAATCTATGGGTGAAAACTATCTAGAGCTACTGCTAAACGGGGGTGAAGAGAAAGAACAGACTCGATAGGATATTGTCGCCCTATGCCTACGTATTCCCTCGTGCAATGGGAAAGTCAGAGTCAGCATAGTTCGGAAAACTACGGGTGATGGGAAGAGGTTGTTCGCCAAGACATCGCCGTCTTGTGCCTACGTATCCTCATCTAGTATGAGAAATCAGAGCAAACGTAGTTCAGGATGACACGACCACTGGTTGGTTCAAGTGTTTTACTGAGTAGGGTTAAATCTCCGTTCTAGCAGTTAGGGACGATGCTTGTTTGCGGCAGAACAAAAACTTAACACACTCTTTGTGAAAATGATTTGCAAACAATCCTGAAGGATAAAAAGGTTTGATTTTGTTTGTGTTTTTTATGAGAAGAAGTGAATTGAGTTAGATTTGAAACTCATGTTGCACTAAAGACTATGACTTGAGAGCGAACGCGTCGTATATTGCCCAAAGGGCATACGCTAAACACTCTAGATAGTGTGAGAGAAGACCCTCCACCTATCATTTCTCATGTACTTAAGGCTCTTAGTGTACAACAATTGTTTAACCTTTATTAAGTGTCTTAAAAAGTTATGAGATGAGAAGACAAGACACAAGACTCTAAGGGGAACTGATCAACCCTAATGTTATCATGCAATGTGATTCTAAAGTTGGGATTGAAAAGGGAACTACCTAATGTTTCATGCAAAGGATTGAAAGCCTAATGTCTCTCCTACTCCCATCTTAAACAGAGGGACTAGGAATCCTAAGGGATCATGGCAAAAGAGCACAAGTAAACACAAAGCAATTCAATCACAGATGAAAATGAAATTAAGGTGACTTAAACAAGTCAATGCAAGATGAGATGCAAATATGAAATGCAAACACAAATGCAAGATGAAATGCAAATAACAAGACTCAAAGACAAAGGGGACTCAAACACAAGAGATGACTTGAACAAGTCAAGAAGGATGAGATGAAATGGGAGAAGTAAACTTCTACAACCATCTACCATCAATCATCACAAAAGAAGAATGCTAAGCATAAAGAAAAAGCAAAGAAGCATGATCAAAGAAATGATGGGAGAAAGAGGATAGGGCAGCAACCACATTAAGGTTATCTCAACCAAACATTCATTTTTGATCAAGTAAAACAATGCAACAAAACAATGCAAAAGGAACACCAATGTTCATGACAAACTCAAAGTGTAAACATTAACACCAAATCATCATGGACAAGTGTTAAACCAAATAGGGCAGAAGTGAATCACAAAAGGAATTCCCAAATTCAAACTCAAAGCAAAATGCAATCACAAGAAGGATCATGTTCAAGTGAACAACCAAAGTTCAAACACAATCTCACACTTCAAACAAGTGGAGAGACATGATTCAAAGATAACTTGTGACACAAGTTACACACACCAATGACCTCTAAACAATCAAGGCAGCACCTCAAGCATGTTAACATAAGTTAACAATGCTTAAGAGATGCTCAAGGGATAACTCATGATCATATCCCTAAGATTAGGTCAAGACTAGTATGTGTAATCACCCTTAAAATGACTTGAATTTGAAAAATCCCCCAAAAATAGAAGAAAAAACCAATAAATGCCAAATAAAATACCCAAAGCAAGTTTGATCAACCATCAAACATAATACAAAACCTCAAGTCAAAAGCTCACTCAAAGCACCACCAATTAAACCCTAAAAGGCAAGGTGTTCCACTTTATCGAGTGTGTGTCGAGGGTCAACAAAAAGTCAATGAAAAACCAATGAATAATGATCATAAATACCTCAAATCAACCTTCAAAAATATCCCAATCCATCACCTAAGTGGGAGAGAAATTTTGGTCCTAGGGGATTTAGAATGAAGGGTCAATGATCACCTTCAAAATTAGGTATACACCAAAATACACATCAAATGATTAATTCCAAATAAAATATTAAAATAAATGGAAAATAAAAATAAAAATATTGAAAAATTAAATAACATCTTGAAATATCAGAAAATAGTTTTTGGGGATTTTTTAGATGCATAAAACTATTTTTAAAACATTTAATTGAAAATGAAAACAAAAGAAATAAAAAAGAAAATAAACAAGCAAAGGGGGTGTGGCCAGAGCTCGTCGGAGCTCAGTCATAAAACCACAATAAAAATGCCAGATTATTACACCATTTTAAAGCCCTAATCACAAGGAACATGAATCCACTATCCATTTTTAAAAAAGATTCTTAAAACCACGTGAAACCAAGACACAAATTTTGAATGCATAAACTGAAATCTCAACAAACAAGTTTGAAAATGATCCAGACATGGCATACATTACATATGACTTCAGATGCACCAGTAATGGACCTAGAAATGTGCCTAGAATGAGAGTTTGGAATCAAAGAAGATTACCTAACGGAGCTGCTATGTTGGCTCTTCAAAATGGTTGCAAGCTTTGCTCTGATGATGCTAAACCAATCCTTGCACTTTAGTGATGATGAAATGAGCACCTGCTTGAAGAAAATCTCCAGGAAATGTCCAATTCGAAGAAGAGCAAATTTTTGAAATTTTTGAGTCACTCTCTTCTCTCTACGCAGCAAGCTTCACACTGACCAATTAGGGTTGAATTTGAACTTATATATGAGGGCTTAATGCACTCCATGCAGGCCCATGTTGGCTGTATGAGTTGATTTCAATTTTTGACCAAAAATTCAAACTTCATCCACACACGGGTTATGGCTTCACACATTCCTTTTTGGGTCAGCAACAAGCACAATGGGATATGTAGAAATGAAATGAATGGCTTTGGTGAATTGAGGATGAGTTTGTACTAAGTTTTGGTTCATGACTTTTTAAGGTATGGAATGTGAAAAAGTGGCATGAAAAATGGATTGATGTTTGTCCAAAAGAGGTAATTAACAATATGGCCAATATTTGATGATGTTAGGTCTTCAAAGTTTCAAAAACAAGAACATTAGATGACTTGTAATGAAAGTAACTTCTAACATGTCCAAAAATCAAGTTTTCAAGATTATCATGCTTCAAATGACCCCATAAATCATCAAGTCTCATGGATTTTGAGTTCATAATAATGTTAAGGCCATTGGACACAATTTTCATGTTGGACAAAATTGGATTAGAGGCCTTGAAGTTCATGAAATTGGTCATTAAAGAGAATGACCTATAATGATGTTTCCCTAAATACCCTTGCCTTGTGAAGACCATAACTTGAGATGTACACATGATAATGAGGACTTCTAGGAATTTTTGGAAATATAAGATCATGAATAACAACTTTCATGTTTACTTAAAAGTGAGTAGAAGCTTAGTTCCATGTGAAAAGTGTCTTGGAAGTGAGTTGACTTTATGTACCTTAAAAATCCATTCATCTGATGACACCAACTTATTGACATCATAACTTGAGATGTACAAACTCAATGGATGAGTTTTTGTACTCAAAAGAAAGCTTGAAAGGTGATGAACAAGTCTCATGTTTGCTTGAAAATGAGATTGAATTTGCATCATAATGAAAATTGTCCTTGAAGTTAGGCACCAAAGAAGGGGATTTTACACTGAAACCCTGATTTAGTAACTCCTTGTACTCTTGAATTTCCTTGATTTGATCTTATCATGACATCTTAGATGATTCAAGATGAATTCCCATGGCTTGTATGACTTAGAACCTGTAACGCCCCATAATGCTTTCACGATTAACGACTGACCCCACAAACCAACACGAGTCTTTTCAGCATGTTTTTTCCTCACTCACATGCTTTCCGAGAAACTTCCCAGAATGTCACCCATCCCTAAATTTCTCCAAGTCAAGCACGCTTAACTATGAAGTTCTTATGGAACGAGCTACTGAAAAGAAGATGCATCTTGTTGGTATAGGTAGTACTTTAATCCTTATAAGCCTTCATTCAACCATGCAGTCCCATACCTGCACAACCTCAGGATCCCTCTCATTCCGATGTGAATTCAGTTTTCCCCTAGAAGCTTCTAGGAGTGTCTTATTGTCATGCCTTTTACACAGACAATCACTCCCTCGCCCTCGGGTGTTACATGTAACTACTCTCCGCCCACTTTGGTCTCGGATGTTACATGCCCATCAGCTTCCGCTTGGTTCGTCCTCGAACCACATCGTACTGGAAGGGTCTAGCTCTGATACCATTTGTAACGCCCCATAATGCTTTCACGATTAACGACTGACCCCACAAACCAACACAAGTTTTTTCAGCATGCTTTTTCCTCACTCACATGCTTTCCAAGAAACTTCTCAGAAGGTCACCCATCCCTAAATTTCTCTAAGTCAAGCATGCTTAACTGTGAAGTTCTTATAGAACGAGCTACTGAAAACAAGATGCATTTGGATGGAGATTTGCAAACATTTGGATGGAGAATCTGGATATTAGTAAGGTTATATGTCAAAGTTGGAATGAGACCAACAACCTTGATACCAAAACTACGATCAACCACACTCTAGAAACCTTATGGTTATGGGGGAAAACCAATCGTGGTCAACCCAACAAGAAGATAAACAACCTGAGCAAGAAACTTAAAGTTCTCAAACACACGAATGGCCAGAATATCAATTATTTCGAGATGATTAGGACTAAAGAGAAAATTGATTCTCTCAACCATTAGGAGGAAATTTGGTGGGCTTAAAAAGCCAAAACCCATTGGTTGTAGGAAGGGGACAAGAACACCAAGTTCCAATCGATTATCTAGGTCATCCAATCGACTAGGATAAGCACTCAATCGATTAATCCAATAAATTTTCCCATGGATTATTTCCTTTTTTGTATAAATATTTGGCCTATAAATAGAAGTATCTACCTTCATTTTTTACATCCAGAAACGTGAGTTGTCTCACCTTGCCATCTCTCCAAAAATACTTTTCTTTCTCTCACATTAATTTAGCCATAACGTTTTGAGAAAGTTCTTGTGTTTAAATGAGGAAACTTGTTCTGGAAAGGGTAAATTTATAAATTCACCAAGAGATGATTTATTTCTCTTGAGTGAATATGTCTTCTTAGGAGGTGTTTGTTTGGATTCGAAGTTAAACTTGTTAAAAGTTTTGTTTGAGGGATTTAGTATTAAGTCATAGTTTGGTTCGTGAGTTGAGTCACTTAAGGAAAATATTTTTTCTAGGTTCTTGAAGATAACTAGTGGAAAATATTCTTAATTGGTTCTTGAGCTTAGCCTGGTGTAAAATATCTACTTGGTTTGAGACCAGTCTAGTGTAAAATCTTGGTTCAATTCCTGGGCAACACATGTAAAACCTCAGTTCAATTAGAGGATTGCCTGTTCAAAACTCTAAATTGGTTTGAGATAAGTCCGTATAAACTCTCAATTTAGCTTGGGTATTAACTACTTAAATCTTTGTTCGTGTTTGGAAGGAAGACTAACCACTTCAACCTATTGCTCGCTGTTTTGTTAGAAGTAAACCTGGAATTTCATTTTTTCTTGTATAAGGGGGGGGGGGGGGGGGGGGGGGGGGGGGTTCATGAGCTCAACCTACTTAAAACTCACACACATTATTGGATCCTCTCAATATCAAATCTTAGGGAGAGGATTATGTCACTTCATTTAGACCGAACCTATATAAATCCTAGTGTCATCTTTTTTTCTTATCCATTTACTTTCTGCATAATTTCTTTATCATTGCTTTTCCGCTGCGATATTCAAACATTTTCTTAAAAATGTGTTTAAACTATGATTTAGAAAATAATTTAATTTTAAAATGTAATTTTTCAAACCTCCACAATTCACCTTCTCTTCTAGTGTGTGGGGTCACATGTTCAAAATACACTACTAAGGGATTCACCTTCTTGGAAGAGCAAGAAACAAACGTGTATTACTCTCTCAACCATGAAATCATAATTCATGGAATTTTCATTGGCTAAAGACAATGTTTTAAAGGCGTTGATACATTGCGATAGTCAAACCACTTTAGATGGAGCATATATCAAAGTGTATAATATAGAGTATAAGAACATAGGTCTTAGACATTTTTCGTGAGTAAATTGACTAAGGATAGAATCATTTCACTCACATATATACGTTCAAGCTATAATTTAGCATATTCATTTACTAAGCCATTGACCAAAGATTTAGTAAAGATTACCTCAAGAGGTATAAGATTAAATCTCCTTGAGTAAGAGTTCCAACAACGGTAGCAACCCATCTAACATTAATAAAACATTAACTTTAGGTTCAACAGGTAACAAAAAAGTGTTTATTTGGATGCATGTGTGACATTATGTAATAATGTTGACCATTGCATTTAGAGGGTTGAGTTTTCTTAAACGCTTAATGAAGTTTTGTGTTGAGAATATGTATCTTAAGTAAAGTCGATACAATATGAACTTCACTATGTGAATTTTGATATGGTATTGCTTCAAAGTAAGAGTTAGACTTTCTCTCACGATAAATTCACAAGACACGAAAAACGCATGACCATAAATAGTACTAGGCGAGAGAAGTAGTCGAAGAGCCATTAAAGAGTGTGTATAAGATAACACCTATCTAATAACGAGGAATAACATGTTCCAAGGTTTGCTATCTAAACTTTCAATTAGATTGTGTGTTGTTTTTACTAAGGTTAAGTTCAAATTGAAAGATACTTAACTATATTAATATTATGTGTTTCCTTTTTCTAAAATATGTCTAGTCATTATTAGAACAAGTGAGAAGTTGTTATAATTATTAATTAATGGAGAGATTAATTAAATAAATAATCATTATTTTGTTCGAATAATAATATGACACATTACAAGTGAGTAAAAAGTTGAAATTTTTGGTAAAGAGTTAGTAAAGAGTTGCAACACTTGGTGAAAAAGTATATTTTATCAAGGGTCACTATACTTAATAAAGAGTTGCAACACTTAGGGTCTGTTTGGTTGGAGGTAGATGGAGGGGAGGGGAGGGGAGGGGATATTTATAAATATTTGTGTTTGGTTCATTTTTTATAAGGGGAGGGGAGGGAAGCAAAATGCCTCGTAGACTCATGTTTTGCTCCCCCTCAAATTGGGGGGATTTGGAGGGGAGGAAAGATTCATTATTTATAATTTTATTATATTCCCTAATTTAACCTTAATTATTTTTTTAATTCCATGATTGTCCTTATTGAATAATTAAGTATTAGGTTTTTTCTTTATGTTGTTTCACGTTTCATTTGCTTGTGCGGCTGCTATTTATTTTTACTGAATCTCTCTCTCTCTCTCTCTTGTAGTTGAAGCTTACATTTTTGGCTTCCTTTGTTGCTCTTGCAGGTTTGTTTTCTTCAAATTCATTCTCTATAATTTTTTATTATGTTAATTATCGTTCTACTGTTTTCGTAATCATTATAATCATTCAATTATTTCATATGAATTATGATAGAGTTGTTTCATTGCTTTATGTTAATTTACAATTCATCATTTTCATGGCTTATTTCATATGAATTATGATAGCTCTTTAACACAATATAATTCCTTCATTTTACTTTATTCTCTCTTTTAATAAATTAAATTAATCAAAAGAAAGGGACACGCCATTATAGTTCCATGTGTCTACCTTAAATTCTATTGTAGCTATTAATCCTGTAACAAATAACATCACCATTAGGGCTGGCAATGAACCAAACCAACTCGAAGATAGTTCGGAATTCGACTCGACAATTAAATCGTTGAACTAGGTTCATGAACCAAATGAGTTGAGTATGAGCGAAAAATTAAGTTCGTTAACTAAATGAGTTGAACTTGAACTATACATAGTTCGACTCGTTAGGTTCATGAGTCAACTCGATTACATATGAAAAGAATTATACTGTCTTTAAGATTAGGTTTAAATATTTACTTCAAATCTTAGACAAATTTAATCTTCAATTTAGTAGTTTTTGAATTAGACTCTCAAATGTATCTCTTGAAAGTTGTGTAGGTTTTGAATTAGTAGATTTCGAAGATAAAGTTAAATTTCAATATGATAACTTTTATTTTATTTTAATATTTTATTTAAAAAATATATATTTATTTAAAATGTCAAATATACTAAAATATATATATATATATATATTTAAAAAAATAGTTTTTAAGTTCGTGAACCATGTGAGCTGAACCTAATGAGATGAACCTAACGAGTCGAACCGAACTGTTCGTGAACTTATAACGAGTCGAGTTTGAGCTTAAAAAAAAGTTCGTGTCAAACTCGAACTCGAACTCGAATTCGAACAATTCTTAACGAGTCGAGCCGAGCTTAGGTGAGTTCGACTCGACTCGACTCATTTCCAGCCCTAATCACCATGAATATTCCTCTAATATGATAGTATTTGATATTATGAAATTTAAACAGTTAAATTTGTAATGTAGTCTTCTTGCATAACGAGAGGTGTAGAATTCTGTCAATGGAAGCTAATAATAGTGACACATAAAGAAAAACATTTTTTCATGCACAATAATTTCCTTTACAATAAATTCTTCGTCCACTGATTTTACACACAATTGACTTTTATTTGACCGATTCGACTGTAATTCCAACAAGCTAGTTTATTTCAGCTGATAAATTGTGTATTATGCAAGATGAAATCGTGATATGATATGCAGATGGTGCAAAGCGAAAAATACAGAATTTTAGGGTCAAAAAATTAAGGTACGACATCAATTGATAAATAACTTAGCTCAAAGAAACATCAACCCTAAGTGGCTTGTTTTTGGTGATTTGAATAGTGTTACCTATAATAATGAGAAAATGAGGGGTCAACCCTTGGACTTAAATCTTACTCACATTATTAACACTACTTTTAATGACTGTGGTTTGATGGATTTGGGTTACAAGGGAAAGATGGAAATGTGGTGTAATAATCAATAGGGAGACAACTATATCACTGCTAGGCTCGACAGGTTCATGGCCACTACAGAATGGACGAACAAGTTTCCCCACTATAATAACAATCACCTACCCAAGCTGAGATCCGACCACAACCTTATTCTTATGAGTTTTCACTAGGAGAATTGTGATCACAAAGGTTTCTACCCCAATGACAAACCTAAGAGTTTTGCGAACATTTGGATGGAGAATCTGGATATTAGTAAGGTTATATGTCAAAGTTGGAATGAGACCAATAACCTTGATACCAAAACTACGATCAACCACACTCTAGAAACCTTATGGTTATGGAGGAAAACCAATCGTGGTCAACCCAGCAAGAAGATAAACAACCTGAGCAAGAAACTTAAAGGTCTCAAACACATGAATGGCCAGAATATCAATTATTTCGAGATGATCAGGACTCAAGAGAAAATTGATTCTCTCCACCATTAGGAGAAAATTTGGTGGGCTTAAAGAGCCAAAACCCATTGGTTGTAGGAAGGGGACAAGAACACCAAGTTTTTCCATAAAAAAACAACACAAAGAAGGAACATGAATAAAATAAGAACAATAAACAAACTTAACGGGGGTATAACTAATAAGGTTGAAGAGATACATCAAATTACTTTATAGTTCTACAAAAACCAATTCAAATCAGATAACATGAACATCAATTGGTTCCCCACCAACCCCGCCCCTGCCTCAAACCCTATCGGGGCTAACAACAATTGGTTCCCCGCCCTTGACCCAACGAGGAACGAGTTTTCTCACTCTTCTCTGCCCCCGCCTGCATAAATTGAATTTCTTTTAAAACACATATCTTTTTCAATACAAATAAAAATCAATAATCAAATTAAATAATTAATTTTTTTAAGAATAATTATAATGCTTGATTATTTTTATTTAATTTTTATTTTAAATAAATAATAGTTCTAATAAACATGATATTTTAAGATTAAGAAGTGTAAATAAATAATAAAATTATTAAAAATAAGATTAATAAATTAAATTTAATAGGCAGAAGCGGATGCGGGATGAATACCTCTATTTCCATATCCGCCCTACTCCGTAATTAAAAATTAAATTTTTTCCGCATCCATCAAATTCTTAATAAATTAGAATTTTTTTTTAAATTTGCGACTGGACGATTGATGTCGACTGAGGCTGAATTTATTTGTCATGTTTTAAAATGACAATTATTTATATAAAAATAATAGTAAAGTTGAAATGAAGGAACTAATAATTTTGTAATAAAGAATGAGAATATACTAAAATGGTCTTTGAATTAGATCACGGGCCGCCATTATTTACAAGTACAATATTAACTAATTTATAAACTATTACTTACACTTTATAACACACAATTCATGTTTTGCTTTGTATAGCTGGTGGAGGCGATGCAAACAAGACCTTCTAGAACACCCTAATTTCTTGGGCGTCAAGTAGGCGCAGTTTCTAACATGAGATCAGGCAAAGTTCCATATTTTATATTCTCTTTATTTTATATTAAAAATAAATTTTAACTTTTTAGGTTAACAGAATAAGTAATGTATTTATACTATATATGAATTAAATACATCAGTTAAATAAAGAAATATAGAATAATGCATCAAACTATAGTAGCTGTTATTTAAACCTTATTGCAACCTAATAAATACTAGAATGTGTCTTTTCAGAAAACAAAGCTTGAAATAAGTTCTTCAATCTTCTGCAACTTCATAACCCTTAACTGGAAAAATAAGAACAAAAGGTTTAGTTTCTTTCCTTAACTGTTATAATAATATAATGTCATTCATTTCTTCTATTGCTGCTTTGGTTTCCTTGAAATTCTATGTATAGAAATATTTATCAGTTTTTGTTCATTTGTGAACTATACTCATCAGCTATTTAAGCTACTTTCAATCAATTTCTGTTCATGTATTTTGATATTTCATTTTCATATGCTGATTTTGAATCTAAGATAAAGAGTCTCCATTGATTTCATCATTGTTTTGTAAGTGAAAACTATAGTTTTCTGATTTATGATTATGATCAATCATTTCCAGCATAGTGCCTAACATGCTCGATGAATGTTCAATGAGGGTTATTGTTTTGCAAAGAACATGTTAACATACCACAAGCAGTGGATCTTTTACCGAGAGTTCTAAGACCTATGCATAGCAATGTTAAATCTTTTAGGTCAATGAATCTTGTTTTTAAGATGATTGATTTTAGGAGTTAATTTTCCCCAATAAAAGAGAATGTCTCAAACGTGTGTGTCAAATTCATTGTGCCAGTTACCATGTTTTGAGTTTCTAAACTTTGGAAGTAGTATTCATTCTTTGTAGCTACCAATAGCTGATGATCAAAGCTGTTTACCTTTTGTTTTATTTGTCCTGTATTCTTGGAAATGATGGTTGTCAACTTGTAGTTGCCATCAACCAATTTGATTTCCTTGCTTCCCTCAAACCCCAATTTTCTTTCTTTTGTCTCTGCTCATGTTCAATTTGTAAACCACCTTGTGTATATAACAGATTGTTATTCTTGTGAAACAAATCTCATTCGTTGTAGCTCTAACACCTTTGTGTTTTGGTATTTTCAGAAATCTTAGAAAGTATAATAAAGCATTGTCACTAGAACCGATCCTCGAACAATGGCCTTGGCAAGGATTGCTAGAAGCAACCTTAGAAGATCAGGTGTTGCTTTTGGAAGTAATGCATATCAGAAGGATATGTTCAATGAGAGATCACATACAACCAATTCCTCCTTACCTTCTTCACATTTAGATGGAACTTTTTCGTATATTTCAAAAATTAAGGAACATAACAGCTTGAATTTTTCAATGAGGGGAATATCGGGAACTCCATACTATCGAACCCCGTCTTCTAACACGCAAAGGGTTGTAGAGGAGTCAGAGTCAGAGTTGGAAGATGATCGACAAAGATATGCAGGACTAGAAGCAACAAAACCAGGTGAAAAGCCTAGGGTGGTTGTTCTAGGTACCGGTTGGGCTGCTTGTCGGTTTCTTAAGGGGCTAGACACCAGAATTTATGATGTTGTGTGCATATCACCAAGGAATCATATGGTTTTCACTCCTTTGTTGGCTTCAACATGTGTTGGTACACTTGAATTCAGGTCTGTTGCCGAGCCTATTGGTAGTATACAGGATGCACTTTCAAAGAATCCCAATTCACACTTCTTTCTAGCTTCCTGCACTAACATTGACACAAACAAACACGAAGTGAGTAAAATGGCTTACCCTTCTTTTGATAGACTAATAATTTGTGTACATACAAAGTTTTTTCTAGTGAAATGCTTAGTTAATCTTAATTTAAACAGGTATACTGTGAGACAGTTGCAAACGGTGGATTGTCAAGAGAGCCTTACCAATTTAAAGTTGCGTATGACAAGCTTGTAATTGCATCTGGAGCTGAGCCTTCAACTTTTGGTATCAAGGGAGTTAAGGAACATGCATTTTTTCTCCGTGAAGTAAATCACGCTCAAGAAATAAGGAAGAGACTTCTTCTTAACCTGATGCTTTCTGAAAATCCAGGTTGGTGCTTCATATTCATACTAGTTTTTTAGGCTTAATCTGTTATATTAATTATGCAGTTGTCAATTGTTTTCCGAAGGCTAAGCTAGAAAGTGTTCATTTTAACAGGCATATCAGAAGAAGAAAAGAAACGTCTTCTGCACTGTGTGGTTATTGGAGGTGGTCCTACGGGAGTGGAATTTAGTGGTGAATTGAGTGATTTCATCTCGAAAGATGTTCGTGAGCGCTATACTCATGTTAAAGATTACATTCACGTCACACTAATTGAGGTGCATAATTTATATATTGAAGTGATGTGTGTGCTGAGGTTGTTAAATAAACTTAGTGTACTTAACCATTGTCTTAACTTTTCATGATTAGGCGAATGAGATACTGTCATCCTTTGATGTTAGCCTACGACAATATGCAATGAAGCACTTAACAAAGGTAAACCTTTTGCATTTTAATCATGTATATACCAAAGTTTAATCCTCGGAGACTAAGATATATAATTTTTGCATCAGTCTGGAGTTCATTTTGTGCGAGGTGTTGTGAAGGAAGTGCATCCCCAAAAGATAGTTTTGAGCGATGGAGCTGAAGTTCCTTATGGTCTATTGGTCTGGTCCACAGGGGTTGGTCCTTCAGAGTTTGTCAAAAAACTGAATCTTCCCGTATCTCCAGGTGGAAGGTATGTGAAGCCAAAATCAATGCATAATGTTTAAATTTTTCGTGTTTTTCTATCTCTGATTTTAATTTAGTTAACGTTGTTGAATGACACAGAATTGGTGTTGATGGTTGGATGCGTGTTCCATCAGTAGAAGATGTCTTTGCCCTTGGAGATTGTGCTGGTTTTCTTGAACAAACCGGAAGACCAGTGCTTCCAGCTCTAGCCCAGGTTAGCCTTATAGCCTATGCATTACTTGACAAGCAACTGAATGACACCAATGACATTACTGCAGAAGTAGGAAATGTTTATTTCATTATATTGGAAAAACAATCAAAGCATCAATAGTTGTTTCTCGATGTTTTATGACAGGTTGCTGAAAGGCAAGGGAAGTTCCTTGTGGAATTGTTCAACAAAATTGGGAAACAGGATGGAGGAAAAGCTTTGTCTACAAATGGTATCCCATTTGGAAATCCTTTTGTGTATAAACATCTTGGAAGCATGGCATCAGTAGGTGCCTATAAGGCACTTGTTGATCTAAGACAATCCAAGGTATCTATCTCTAATATCTAACTCACCCTTTCGAGTAAACTAATGATATGAAACAAAGCAATTAGTGAACTCCAAAACACAGTTTCTGATTTTGTGCTACATATATATATATGTTTGTTTTTTGTAGGATGCGAAGGGATTGTCACTTGCTGGTTTTGTGAGCTGGCTGGTATGGCGTTCAGCATATCTTACACGGGTGCTGAGCTGGAGGAACAGGTTTTATGTTGCAGTAAACTGGGGAACCACTTTTGTATTTGGCAGAGACAACAGCAGAATAGGTTGAATTTCGGTTGCAGCATTGTAGCAAAACCAATCAACTTTTTTGACACATTATATTGCTTGAGTGGTTAGCTTATGTATTCTTTTGTTCTTTTTTTGGTATTCACTGTAAAACTTATATCATATCATGATACAAAAAAGTTGGATAGCATAAATATGATATGTTACAATAATTTATTCTACATATATTATAGTTTCATTGTAAAGTATTGTGGGACAAGCTCTGCTTTGAGTACAAGATCGTCAAATTAATTTTCGGTAATAGAACAACATTCTCTTGAGAATTAACTTTGTTCATTTTAATCTCTTTTGATATTTTCAAAACCATAACCACTTATATATAGCAAAGAATGCATGGTAGATGATGTAACAGTTAGTTATATATAGCAAAGAATACATGTATCTGCATGATGATCCACTTATACTAACATAAGTCAATGCATATGTAAAGCTATGTACTAGTTGCCTAAGCTAGTCTCCTAATACTCCCCACAAGCTCATGGAGGGATGAGAGCAACGAATTTGAACTTGATGCAAAGTTCTTGAAAGACGGCAGTTCTCAAAGACTTGGTAAGTGGATATGCAAGTTTGAGAGAACTTGGAACATGTTAGATCTTATGCAAGTTTGAGAGAACTTGGAACATGTTAGATCTTTAAGAGCTTTGGAATAACACTCTCACGGACAAAGTCTCACGGACAAAGTGAATGTCCAACTTGATGTGTTTGCTTCGAGCATGCAGAATCGAATCATGTGACAACATAACTGTACTAAGATTATCACAAAGCAGGGTAGAAGACTGAAATGGCACGTGAAGTTCTTGCAGAAGCGACTCAAGGCAAAGCAATTCAAACATAATATATGCAAAAGCACGATATTCGGCTCCATGCTAGAGCGAACCACCAAATGATGCTTCTTCGAACTCCATGAAACAAGATTCGAACCAAGATATTGAAATTGCTATAGGAACGAAGACAAAGATTGCACGAGGGTGGTGCTAGAGAAATGAGAAAGCCATGATCATGGGTGCCAGTAAGGTAGCGCATGATGCATTTAATAGCTGCCCAATGAGAGTCAAGAGGGGAAGCCATGTATTGATAAGCTTTATTGACATTGAAAACAATATCAAGAAGAGTAAGAGTAATATACTAAAGCATACAGAGTAACACTTTGATGAGAATAAATGAAAAGAGAGTGATCACACTTATTGTGACTGAAATCTAACTGAACTAGTGTCTGAGTTAGTTTCTGATACTAGACACGAGATGCTTGTTTGAGCTCATAAAGATGCTCTAAGGGTAGAAAATATTTGTAATTTAAAAAAAAAATTAGTTTATTTTTTTTGTTAAGACTATTCGGTATGTCAACACAAGAAAGTATGTTTGTTTTAAAGATTTTTTTTATTAGAAAAATACTTTAATAAGGCACACATCAGATATATAAATATATAAACTTTTTTATTTATAAATATTATCTCCGTATTAGTTAAACATGAGGTTTCCCCACTTTACTCACGTGTAATTCTTTTTCAACATTTTTTATTTTGATTTTTCATTCATAAAAAAAAATCACAATTACATGCTTACGTTCTTTTCGAACAAGAGAAGGTAACTAAAAAAATCACATTAAACAACTTGTCACCAACTCAATTAGTGTTTTTTTTATAAGTATACACAGATATAATTAAACTATGAAAATAAATTCATGAATTGAAACTGGTACACGACCAATGGCCAATGGTAGATGTTTGCAAGAAATGGAAGTTTTTGATTTGTTCCCGTTATTAGAACAATAAATCAATTAGAAGGTGTTGAGAAAACTGAGAAAAAAACCTACAATTCATTTAAACAACAAAGATCACCAAACTAATAAGAAACTTTGTACAACATGTTTGCTAACAAATACAAGTCATAAGTATAACTCATAATTGCAACAAAAGAAGAAGAAAAAAAACACTCTTGAGAAAGAATCAAGATAATTGAACACATCTTGAAGAGAAAATGGAAGAAACATTATGAAACAAACCAACCACAATCCCCATTTTCACTTGACCTCTCTTTGGAATCATGCGACGCTTAGAAATATTATTACTCTTGTTGGATAAATTACTTTTGTACATCAAATCCCTTCTTGTGATCACAACCAAACCCATCTTTCCCTTCATCTTCTTTCTTTTTTGATCAAATTTGAATGACCACCACACCTTGATAGAGTTTCACTCACAAGAGTCAAGAGGTTTCTCTTTAGCTAGCTGTATATTGTGAGTTTCACACTTCACTTACTTATATAGAACTTTAGTGCTTGAGCTAAAACCTTAGAATAATTTAATTGTAAATTTTTGTATTTATCTTCTTGAATATGATGTCGTTGTCACGTGGAGTTGTGGCTTTTGAATTGTTTATTATTGATGGCAATTTTGACCTTGCTTTCTTTGCCAGCTATCCAGCATTTACTTTCTACGTTTGATATTAACAAAATGATATGCACTTAACTATGCTTCAACTAATATATAGGCTTATGAATTTGATGTGAAGATAACAAAGTTATTATTATATTTTTGAAACGCGTCTCATAGTAATATGATATCTATTTGAATTAACTTACATTCATTACAAATTCTAAAAGTATATAAGTTAGTACTTTTTTATTTGGACTATAAGAATCATCTTTTACTAATATAAGCCAGTTTTAAATAAGGATAATAATATAAATTATTTATTTAATTTTTATAAAGTATCTCAATTTTTTTAATATTTAAATTCCGATATGTTCTTACATTCAATTGTTTGAACAGTGTTGGGTACGCTTGAGTCAATGTTTGAATGAGGTGGATTTTTTAAGTGTAGAAAATAATACATGGGTGTGACTCACAGTCACACTTATATAGAGAAGACAATTAGAATCGTTTATGGGTTGTAAAAAAATACATCAGTGTGACTTGAGATCCTTGTGTATATCACTTAATGGAACACCATCTGTGAGATTGGATCTATGAATTGATTTGATTTTAATGGACATTTGGCTAGTCCAGAACACTTGAACTCTAAGTATGTGATTAGGTTTGAAGCAAAGAGTGTTGAAGTAGGAATTAGTGAGACCGGTCTGAGAATAGGTATCGTTGAGAGGTATTTCTCAATTGAGAAGTTCCACTAGGAAGAGAGAGCTTCGTTGTGGCGTTAAGTATGGGTACTTGAAATTGAGAACATGCACATTTAATGTTTCTTGTGCAGATAAGCATTGCTTTGATGGAGGTCTCCATGTGCATCCACACGCGAATGATAGGGAGGTGGTGCACACAAGTGTGCTCAAGTGCACTTAAGTGTTGTGACAGGTTCGAGATTTGTTGTCTTATTGAATGTGATTTTTGATTTTCTATGTATTCTTGATCGTCGAAATTGACTCCTTTCATGCTTTTAAAAAGGGAACTTGAGTTTCATTTTCATTTTTCGACTTCTTCATCGTGTGTACCATCAAAGAGGGTTTGTTTCTACTTCGTTTTGAACTTGCTGCAATTTTTGGATTTTAGATCATCATTTTGAAGTTCCTTTTGCGTTCTTAACTCAAGTTTACATCTAATTGCATTATCTAAGGTATTTTCTTCTTCTTCTTCTTCCTTCTTTAAATTCTTCATCTTTAAATCTTCTTCGAGTATGACATGCCTAGGAAACTTGGATCTAGATAACCCCAATAGAGACCTTAGTGATATAGAAATAAGTCATGTTGATTATTGAATTGAACCAAAAATAGTTAATCCCAAAAGGTAGTGAGCTTACACTAGTAGTATAAAATGAGTTAGGTTTGTGTTGGGTTTTCCTTTAGTGAAATCCAATTAGTTTACCCATTCTTATAGGGAACCTAATAGATGATTGTTCGACTCAAAGTGTCACTAGGAGATTATGGCGCATGTTAAATCATGAGGTCATTGAGGATGTAAGGCAGTGGTTGGAGGATCAATCAAGGTGTAAAACTTATGGTAAGCACATTTTATCTATGAACAATGAAAATGATATGGAAAAGAGGGTAAAACCATCAATTTTTACCTACTCGATGATGTTGATGAATATCATTATGTGGATGACAAAATTCTAGGGGCTTTATCCTTCTACAAAGCTGAACATAGAATGGAGTATGCTCAACGGTATGTAGCGTCGTCATTAAATTCACATGTGACTTTCATATAAAAAATTGGAAATGCCTATGTATTCGGCATGAGGTGTGTGAAATGCCTCTAGAATGAGGTTTATTTTCCAAAATAGGTTCACCCGTCCTTTGAATGACTCTAAAGTTAGAGTTCTAAGTAATCTAGGGATTTCCCCTTCACCGCTTAATCATGTAAACTGAGCCTATGTGAAGGTGTTCTAACATTTGTGTGAGCATATGATGTTATTCATCCATTTGTTCAATTTTTTAAGAAAGTATTTTCTTTCTTACCACCCTTAAAAGTTGATCTCCTTGAAGAAATTTCGTAATATGTTTGATGTATATATGGAAAGCTTCAAAGGATTCAAAGATAAATATTATTTTGTTGCTCGCAAAAGTCTCTACAAAATTCTAACAGGATCATTTGATGACGGGGAAGGGCATACCCCGTGGAAAGGCGAGTGGGTAGCTTTGAAGCTACAATTTTTGACAAGTTGAGTCTAGAGAAAGAAGTTGACTATCCTCAAGGGTATTCCTATTCTCCCTTAGAAGTCCCCTTGCTCCTCCACCATGTGTAGATATGTTATGAGGTTTTGAACATGAAATCATTTTCTTTATGATTTAGGTACATACATTTATAACGATGTCGATTTATCTCATAAGAAAACAAGGTTGAAGAAGACCATTATGAAGTTCTAGAATAATCTTGGATGTTGAACTGTCAAATATGTTGTATAAGTAACTTCAGCGTCACATGCCTTATGTTTGAGGGACTATGAACTATAAAATATGTTGCCTAAATCACTTTGCTCTACAGGCCTCATATTTGAAGGACAATGTACAAATATGTCAGTAATGACCCAAACCCCCTTGAATCAACCAGACTCGGCCCATCCGCTATTGAGCCTGTTGAACACTCAAAGAATACTTAACTGGGTATATGTGAGGTGAGTCCGACCTCGAGTCATATTGACCAGCTCGCCACAATTTGATAAGAAGGCGAGATCATGAATAAGAGTACCACTCAACTTTGGAAATAGAAATATGAATCAACTATGACTCACATAATGGTTATTGATATTATGTGATTGAATCGAAGACAAAAGAACACAATAGTAATACCCATGAAGATGAATTGTTTTAACAAATGTAAATGAACATAATACTAAAGGCCATAAGGTATGTCGTGCAGTCAATTTCCAAACCAGGGAAGAAGAAGACTTTGAAAAGAATTAATTACGTAACGAAAGCTTAATGGCCATCGTAAGTCAAAACAAAACAATGCAAGTTAGGGGTCTGATCAAGGTATCACTAATTCACATAATGGACATATTAAAGATTTACTTGTCTGACACACGTTAGGTCATATATTTTGTATATTTTTAAATACAGTTGGAACCCATCATAGGACCTAGTAAAATTAACCAGAGCCACACAGGATTTCTTCGAAGAATCTTTATTTTTCTCAACCATTGTTTCATTATGGTATGCACAAGACACATACCCATCTCTAGTGATGATGATATCCTAGCAAGGATGCAAACAACCAGGGACAAATTGTGTCGTCGAAACGAAACCATTCGAAAGAGCTTCCTAAAAATCCATCATCAGCAACAGAAGGGGAATGCACAAGGGGGAACAAAGGAGTTGGATCCCTTAACATCTCTCTATTGAGATTTGGGACACATTTACATAAATAACTTCAAGTCGGCTTCCTTGGTAACATTTGATGGAAAGAGAAATCCTTTATAACATCTCATTGTTGTCACCATGCAAATGGAAATAATTTTCAAAGAGGATTTCATCAAATGTAAGCTCCTAGCTAGAACATAGAAGGAAGCGAATTTGTGCTAGTACATGAACCTTCCCAAGTTCTACGTAACCAATTATCAAGGTCTGTCTAAAAATTTAATCCACCCATTGTTAAGGAGCAAGCATCTGAAGGTATATACCCCCAGTTTTTTTAATATACACTAAGGACACTCAGAATCATAGAGATAATATCTAGAGAGGTTAAAAGGCTATGATCAAAGTAGTCGACCCTAATTAGGAAATGTTTGTAAGCACTTTCTAGAATGAGCTTAAGGTTAAACACCTCAATGAGTCCCTTGCACAGAAGACTATAGATTTGATGTAATATATTATGGAAAGATCATATTTGTTACGTGAAAGAAGAAGAAAGTAATTCTTAAAAGAGGGTCAGAGATGCAAAGGAGTGAAATATTAGGGATTCAATTTTATCCTTCAATTGGAAAAACTACCTCATGCAACTAATTTGAGAAAGGGTGGCCTTCAAACCTAATAGAAGTAAGAACATATACTAAAATACTTCTAAAATATTACACACCTCTAAATACTATGTGAGAGCATATATGGAGGGAATTTTATCACATTAGGGCCATATTTGGCCCTCGACCTCCCAAATAAGATGCAATTGGGAGAAAATCCAACAAGTGGCACAAGTACCAAAAATTTAAGAGCCGTCACACAAGAAGATGCCAACAATTAAAGAATGAGATTGATAATCTCATACAGGAAGGCCATTTAGAAATAAATTTTCAAGGAGCTCAATAAATTTTTGGAGGGAAGTTGCATCATCCTGGACGAGATTGTCCAAGAGTCCTCAGCAGGAAAAAGGAAAAGAGCCTGAAATTGGAGAACATGTTTATTAGACTCTTAACAATATTGTATGGAGGTTTTTCTAGGGGAGGAAAATCAAGATCTTCTCGAAAAACATATGCTTGCCTGGTTATGCATATCTCAAAACTACCCACAAAATCATTAATAAGTCCCCCCTCCCCCGCGCGCCAGTTTGATATCACCTTCCCACATCATGGTGCAGTCAAAATCCTATCCCATGAGGATGATCCCATGGTTAACGACACTCAAATTTTCCAATCAAACTTGAAAAAATTGCCTAGTAGCTCAATTGATTCTCTTTATTGAGAGGCTTTGAAAATGTTATAGTTAGATCCAAATCAGTTGCAACCATTCAAAGGGTAATTAGTAGGCTTTTGAGGTGATCAAGTGCAAGTCTGCATTTATATACAAACCAAAACTAGAAGCCAAGAGAGCTAAAATAGTCAAAGTTGGATATTTTGTAGTACATGCCCCTTTCCTACAATTTTATCACAAGTAGTATCACATTTGACTCCCTAGAAGCAATGTTATACATTCTTTATTTAACCATGAAATATCCCTTGGATAACGGACATGTAGGAATTATAAAAGGAGTACAAAAAGATGGGTACGAGTTATCAAATCAACCTGAAAATGAAGAGAGAGGCAATTATGACATGCACCGCATCAAAATCCAGCGTCCACTGTGTCAACTTTCTAGACCTAGACCCAATGGAGGAATATGTTGAAGAAATACTATGAAATATTAGAAAGACATACAAATAAGCCCACGTCGTTTCCAAAAAACAAAGGTAGGTACCTCTCTAATGAGAGAAGGACGACAAACTTGTATGACTACTCCAGAAAAATGTCGATTTAACATCAATGTCATCTAACATCACCCCACCCTTAATGTAAGTTTCAAAACCATAGTTCAAAAGAAGCACAAAATCAGGGAAGAGAAAATAATGGTTCTCTATGAAGAGGTAAAAAAACTACAAGGAGGTTTCATTAGCATGATCTAAGTATCCAACTTGGCTAACTAATGTGGTGGTGGTAAAGAAGACGACACATAAATGATGTATATGTGTGGATTTCACCAACCTCAACCAAGTGTGTCCTAAATATTCACATCCCTTGTCAAACATAGACAAGTTAATTGATGGGTCTTTTGGGTACCTGGTACTTAGGTATGAATGCCTACTTCGGTTATTTCAAATAAAATGCATCAAGTCAATGAACCCAAAACGACTTTTATGACTAACTACTACAACTATTATTATGAAGTAATGTTGTTTTGCCTCAAGAACATGGCAGTAAAGGTTATTGTGTATGATATTCACATATTAGGTTAGATGTAATCTGAAAGTGTATATAGACATAATGGTGGTAAATACTCTCAATGGAAAGAATCATTATAATGACCTTAAAGAAACATTGAATTCTATCAAAGAACATATTATACCTCTTAACCCAGTCAAATGCGTTGGGCGAGAATATGGAGATTAAATGGTCTAGAAAAGGGGTTGAATAGACCAATTCTCTAAAACCATTAAATTTTTTTTATAGCAAAATCAGAGTTCAATCAGCGATAACAAACAATGTATGTGGAAGCAAAATACATCAGATGGGTTCAAGGATTATATCATCGTCTTCTTAACATGCAAGATTTAATCGAAATTGAAACAAAGTAAGATAAAAGAATTTGCCTTAATAAGCAATTCAATATTGATTATAATACAATTTTAGGCAAAGCTCAAATTTGAGATATAACAATGATTGATTAATCCAAACTTAGAGTCCTTGCAATTTTAATCAAAGTATAGAATAGTCAATGAACTAGATACATTACATACCCAAACTTATATGGTAGAACATTATAAACAAGATCAAAATCTAAATAACATTCTAAAGATTATCAAATTTAAAAGCATATGATATAATGCAGAAAATTAAAGGAAATAGGGAAAAATAAATTTACACCATATGTGTAGTGGTTCAACTCACTCGTTCTTGTTAGACCTTAGTTAAATTTTCAATGGTTTTATCATTTAAAATTGTAATCTTCTCTTGATGGATCAGATACCACAAACAAAAAACAATTCTTTTTCATGAAACACAGAACAAAAAATTCACAAAAGCCATTAACTTCTCTAATGTACCTTGAATCTACATATCACATTCAATATTTAGAGTTCAGCATCACAACGATGGTTTTTTGATACAAGGTTGGAAATTATGAAGGATATATAAAGAATCTCACACAAAACAGCTAAAAACTCCCACAATATCAACATTATAGAAAGTTTTCCACAAGGTTGACTCAAGGAGATGGTGTATTTGTGAATGAAGAAAATCTCATAGTTTTTTTTTCAAGCTTTCTAAAAAAATTGGATATGGATCTCAACAAATCTCACTCTGAAAGAATCTCATTGTGAGACTTTTCTTTCTTGATGAATATTTTTGGATTAATTGACATAAGCAAAACCCATCAATTCTCAAACCAAAAATTTCAACATAGAAAATAATGACCATCTTGGTAACCAACCATCTAACCTCTCAAAGAGACATTAGAACGAGTTTATACATGCATTAGAGGATAGACACAAAAAGATGAAGAAAAAAATGATTTGAGTCAAATCATGAAGTTATAATTTGAATCAAAAGTAGTAAAATGAGAAATTTGTCATTTGATTTGAATCAAGATCGGTGTGTATGATTGGAGTCAAGTTAAAGCACAATTCGATCATAGTTGTTTTTGAAAAGATTCTTAGTCACATGATTTGAATAAAAAGTTTTGTGATTCGAGTCAAGGAACGTTGTTATTCGAATCACACACATCATTGATTCAAATCAATCAAATAGAACCAAATTTCAAACTTCATATTAATATTTGATTCGAATCACCAGAAAATCTGATTCAAATCAAGCTTCATAAAAACCTTGATTTAAACTATATAACTTATGATTCAAGCTACACTCAACATATTAACTTAGACCAAATTACTTACGCTATGGTGGGTGATCTGTAAATACATTTGTAAGCGCTCTTTGAGTCTTAAGACTTGCCCTATCTTAGTGAATTTCCTGAGTCCAACTCACCTAAACTTTTCACTTGACAAAAAAATTTTAATTTATTAAATGTAAAGATATCTTCAAGATACACATCTAATTGAATAATCGAATTATAAATTATAAATAAGTGATAAATCAAATTACATATAACAAATCATATTTAAATAAAAAATCAAAATAAAATGACACCGACTACAATTTCAAAAATATATGTTTGCCAATATTTAAAAAATTAAAATTATTGATGATCTACCAATATTTTCTTCTTTTAAATGTAATTTTAAATGCACGTGTAAACAATCTACCAATATTTCTTCTTCTGTTTTTTAGTTTCAAAATGTTGAAAGATTTACATTGCCAAGAAAAGAGATATTCCAAGTTTTAACAAACTCTCCACCATATCAAATAATACTTCAACTTTTATATTTGTCTGTTAGAATTAAGACAACGACATCCATATCTGTCAAATATATTAAATAACCACAGAAACGATTCGCAAATATTAATACATTAGTTTAATAAAAATAACTATATGTGTGCATCATGAATTTCAATTTCAAATTCAGTAGACGATAAAATGTGGTGGTTCCGAATGCCGGCTATATTTAAAGGCTGCTAGTTTAGTTCAATGTGATTAATTAATCAAATTAAAAGAATAATAAATATCTTAATTTGTTGCATTAAGAACATGTGCACATTTCCACCCTTTTACCAAAGGCTAAAGCCACACAAAACCGTTATGATTTTGGAGAACCCACCACACCACTATCATTATTCAATAGTTAACTTTAAACTAAACATTATTTGATTATTAATTTGCATATGCCTTTTTTTTGTGCCGCTCTATTACAGGAGATGGATGGTACATAACTCAATTTTATAAAATTGATTTTTAAATTGAGAGATGTCATTTTATATATTTTTTAAGTTGTGTCTTTTTTTTTCTTTCAATATAGAGTTTTAGGATTTTTCTAATACACCTCTTAATTCTTATTATTATTGGATTTAGCCCGTGAATAATAATTATTGGGTTTAGTCCGTGAATAATAATTATGAGTGGTTCATTGTTCGTTGATAGATTTTGATACCATACTGAATTGCGTCTAACTCAATTTTACGAAATCGACTTGTAAGGTGAGGAGTGTCATTTTACCTAAACCCTTTTCAAACTCTATCTCTTATCAATGTGCGACTTTAAAATTTTTCTAATACGCTCAATTCTATAGTTATTCAAATTTTAATTATATATTACCTCTGTTTTTTATTATAAGTCATTTTGGACTTTTCACATGTATTAAGAAAAATAACTATTGTTGTATGAAATGAAAAATTATGAATGTTTTTATAAAATTATCTTTTATTGATGATATATGAAAGATAAATTTACATAATTGAAATGAAAGATAATAATAAACTTCTAAGGGTATAATAAAAAAAATAAGATTAATTATTCATTGATAATGTAAAGTGACTTATATTGTGGTACAATTTATTTTTTCAAAATGACTTAAAATAAAAAGGGTAATGTTAACTTGTGCCCTTGGGGCACAAGTTAAGAACTAAATTAAGAAACATTGTCTTGGAAATTGTGTATAAACTTTAATTAAAGTATAAAATTAAATTTTAAATCATTTTTTCCAATGCAAATTTACTATAAGTGGTTTTCTTAACATGTGCCCCAAGGGCACAAGTTAACATTACCCAAATAAAAATGGATGGAGTATTTTTTAGATAGATGTGTTAAAGATTGATGGCTACACATTATTTCAAAATAAGTGTCTTTTTAACTTAAAAAATTTGCCTCAAAATAAGTGTTTCTTTTCTTTTTCAATGCAACATTAATTCACGTGTACCAATTTTACCCTAATTAATATTGTCTTCACTGCACTACTCTCAAGATATTAAATTGCACTCTGCATTTATGACAATGTACATGTAACTAATAACAATTAAAGACAATTTTAAAAAATTGTTACATTTATTCTTTCACTCGTTACTATTCTTAAACTATGTGCAACAACCTTAAAAGATTTTTATTTTGAGATGAAGCCAGTGTGTTTCTTTACCTTTTCAATGCAATATTAATTCACGTGTACCAATTTTACCCTAATTAATATTGTCTGCACTGCACTGCTCTTAATATATTAAATTTTACTATGCATTTATGACAATGTGTGTAACTAATAACAATTAAAGACAATTTTGTAAAATTGTTACATTTATTCTTTCACTCATTAATATTCTTATACTATGTGTAACAACCTTAAAAGATTTTTATTTTGAGATGGAGCGACTAAATAGTATTTGAAATGATGTGTAGCCATCAAAGTTTTCTCTCAAATTTTGAAGTGTACAATCTTCTTATTCATAATAGTTTGTTACAGATACATATATATACGAGCAGAGTTTGTTAATCTATTGCAAACTACTCTAACTAACTTTTTACAAAGTTTTTACTCACCAATTATTACAAGGTTTTACATTACATATATTATTTAAACTTGTGCACTTTTCAAGTAGGTTTTTTTTATCTTTTAACTAAAAAAATCTCTTTCTTCTTGTGTCTTCTAATACTCTTTCATAAGGTCACGGTGATAGGAATTTGAAACATTGAGCTTGTTCCTTAGATTATTGAAAGAAAGTGTGTCTAAGTGATTTGTAAGAGTGTCTATAATCTGTGCATAAGCATACATGTGTTTGATGCTCATTTTCTTGACCACGTCTCTCTCTCTCACACACACACACACACACACAAAGTAAATATACAATTCGATGTGTTTGGTTCTTGCGCATAAAAATGATTGTGAAATAATAGAACATCACTATGATTATCACAGAGTAGACTTGCGGAAAGAAAAAGTATGGACAATTTAGTAAGCAGTGATTCTAGCCAGAGTAGTTCAAATTTTGTGTGTGAAAGTGCTATGTACTTTGCTTCTTCACTTGATTTGGCTATCAGGTGTTGTTTCTTATAACTTCATGACACAAGGTTGAGACCAAAGTAGATAGCCAGAGTAGTTCAAGTTTTGCGTGTGGAAGTGTTATGCACTTTGCTTCTTCATTTGATTTGGCTATTAGGTGTTGTTTCTTATAACTTCATGACACAAGGTTGGGACCAAAGTAGATGCAGGTGCAAGATGTAGACCTTTTATCATCTGAATCATTAGCTTAGTATAGTCACTATATGCTCTAAGGGAGAACTTCTAATTAGGTACATATGGAGTTAGGATTAATCCATATGTGCCAATTTCATTGAGATACTTAAGAATTCTTCTTTGAACAGACCAATGAGAGGTGAGAGGAAATGCCATGAACTGACAGGCTTTGTTAACACTAAAGGAAACACCAGGTCTTTTGAGAGTTACATATTGTAGTGTCCCTTCAATATATCTCTATTACAAACTAGGGTTGAGTAATAGTTGGTTGTCCTAAATTTGTCTATGCATTCTATCAATAATCAAATTTTGATGTGAGGTGTGTGGATAAGTAAGTCAATGTTGAATATTCGACTTAGTAAGATACTTAGTGAATGGTCTAAACTCTACCCATAAATATGACTGAACTTATTTAATGTTAGTTTTCAACTAGTTTTTGACAAAGAAGTAGAAAATTTTGAATACCGTTAGAGCATTAGATTTTTGTTTCAGAAGATAAGTCTATGTATGTCTAGTATGGGATGTGCAAATCATATATATAATAATTATATCAACAAATTAATGGTTAAGGAGATGGGGAGCATATGTAAGTATAAACTACATCAAATGGGTATTTGTAAACGGTGGAAGATAAAGGTGTATACAGTCTATGACATTTACTTAGATAGCAAGAATTACAAAAATCAAGTCTACATTTATTAAAAACAATCTTAACAATATTAAATTTAGCATGGCTTATCCTAAAATGCCATATAGACATGATACTGCTAGATTTAAAACCTATACTATCAGATTCACCAAAAGTTTCTAAACTTCTATTATGAAAATAAACAACATTAGGTGCATAAAAATAAGACTTGTAGGTTGAGTTTGAGGATTTCATATCCATCTTTAAAAAGAAATATAAGCCATTAACATCAAGGATTCCTTAAAGAAGGATTTATTTATAAATATAACATTTAACATAGAAAATGTTAGAGTGAAATTTAAAGTAAACATGATTATCCTTAGTAAAATTTGACCCATACAAAAGTGTGGAGCTATGTTCTTGTATATACATCCATTTGCAGAAGATCTTAGTAAAAGATGGTCTTGGGTGATTTTAATGCTAACAACACTCAATTCCAATCGACGTTTGGTGAAGTCATTGAAGATCTATGATCAAGCAACCTTAGGTGAAGGCATGTATCAAAAAATCCATACCAAGCCTCATCAGATAGATGAATCCAAGTCCCAAAATGAAATGTTGAATCCATGATGAATCTAGCAAGGGATATTGAAGCTTCAAGTTTATGAAAGAGAGGAAATGTGAAATTCACTTGATCATTTGTTTGAGTGATCGTTGTATTATAAAAGTATAAAAGTATCTCCAAGTATACTAAGGCAGTTCTCAGACAAGCTAAAATGTTTTCCTCACTGCTTTTATAAAATCACCAGAAAATATTTTACGCAAGTAACCAGTTGGTTACTAGCTTGAATAATCTTGTATGGGTATGGTTTACACTAGATAATCGATTATCACATTAGGTTAATCAATTATTTATTATGTAATACCTCCTAATCAATTAAGAGGGCTTATAATCAATTAGTGGCGACGAATTTGAAAATCTTCCATATTCAAACGACATAATTGATTAGACCTAGCTCATAATCAATTATGAGCATCAAAAAGTCCATGGATTATTTTCTTTTTTTTAGCTATACTTTATCCTGTAAATAAATAATTTCTCCTCATTTCAAATCACACCAGAATTTGGATTCAACTATCATTTTCTAATTTTCTCTCTTCTCTCATCCTGTATTCTTTTAACTAAAGTTGTCGTAGCATCTTGAGTCAAAAGTAATTTAGAGACTTTTTTATTGTATTGGTGATCATGCTTATGTGTTTTTAATCAAAAGTGTATTTTCTATTGTGTGATATATTTGAATCTTGGGAAGTTTGACGCTAGAGATTGTGAAGGAATATTCCTAGGATAATCCACTTATATAAAAGCTTTTAGATTTCTTAATAAAAGAACCATCATAATAGAATAGTCAGTTCATGTTACCTTGGATGAGTCTAGCCCCATGTCTATAGAGGTAGAAGTTGTTAATTGTGCATGTATTTTTGAGAAAACACCTCTTGAAGATGATGGTTAAGATAAAGATCAAGATAAAGGTTAAGAGAAATATCAAATTATAAATGAAGAGACTCAAGCTAAAGAACAAACTTAGAAGTTCAAGATTCACCCAAAGAATGAAGGACTTCCAAGGACCAATCAATTAAGAACTTTATTGAAGATATATCTAAGGGGGTTATATCTCGACACTTCCTTAGAAAGGTATGTAATCATATGGATTTTATTTCTCAAATTTAGCTAAAGGAAGTTGATGAGGCCCTCATCAATGGACATTGATATCTTTTTATGTAAGAATAACTAAATCAATTTTAAAGAAACAACGTTGGTGGGACTCGTTCCCAAAACATCAGCTAATCAAGTGATTGGGACCCACTATGTCTTTCATAAGCTTGTTAAAGATGGAAAAGTTTTATCAAATAGAGAAATACCTGTTGCAAAAGGATACAATCAACAAGTAAACACAAATATCAATAAGACATGTGCTCATGTAGCTCAATTAGAAGCTATAAAGATGCTTTTAGAATTTTCTTGCACCATGGATTATAAATTCTTTCAAATTTATGTAATAAGTGAGTTCTTGAATGGTTACATCCAAGAGGAAGTATTTTTTTATCAACCTCTGGGCTATAAAGAATTGCTCAAAAGATTCAACATGGACAAAGCTAAAGCTATCTTCACTTTGATGGGTACTTCCTGCAATTTGGATATGAATGAAGGAGGAAATCTAGTTGAAGAAATCAAGTGCCAATGTATGATCAGTTCTCTCATTTATCTCATTGCATCTCATCTTTATATCAAGTTTGATGTATGCCTTTATGCTTGTTTGCAAGCATCCCCAAAAGTATTACATCTCATTGCGATAAAATAGATTATTAAATATCTCATTGGCTTTCCATTAATGGTTTTATGGTACCCTAACGGGACAAATTGTGTCTTAGTTGAGTATTATAACTCTAATTTTGCCAGGTGAAAATTAGATCAAAAAAGTACCAATGGTACGTGTCACTTACTTGGTAACTCGCTTGTCTCCTAGCATAGCAAGGAACAAGCAAGTGCAGCATTATCCACATCTGAAGCAGAATATGTTGTTGCAGATACCTGTTGTGCACAATTTATCAAGATGAAACATCAACTAAATGATTAGTGAGTTAATCTTGGTGTTTGTCCCGATAAAATACAATAACACTAGCACGAAAAAAAGAGATCATATTGAAATAGAGGATGTGTAATTAAGCATGCGTCTTTATTTAATCAACTTGCAAATAGTTTTACTAAACCTCTTTCTAAAGAATATTTATTTTTATAAGAACTGAATTAGGAATATTAAATCAACCATGCATAGATTGATATATGCTAAATGCATCATCATCATCATCATCATCATCTTCTTCTTCTTCTTCTTCTTCTTCTTGCAGCTTATGTGTGTGGCTTTATGAAGAATTTAGAATGGTAGAAATCAATGGTTGTTAAAGAAAGAGCCCTTTGATTCGAGGTTGGTGGCATCTAGTGTGTTAGATTTTGTGGTTGAATTCAATGTCGAGAATCCTTGTTTGCGAGTCAAGAAGAAGGTTGTGGTGATGGATACCTCGATGCACTTTCCTATGAATTTTGTCTGTGTGCAGGTGGATGCAGGTTGCTTTTAGGATAACACAATTGCCTTTGGATGCATGATCAAAAGCCAAGTTAGGAAGATTTTATTAGCTGCTAGCAAGAAGGATGAGATTTTGGTAAAACCAAGTATGACAGAGGCGATAACAATTAGATGGGGTCTGTAGTTAGCAACTAATTTAAACTTTGATAGAGTGATTGTCTAGTCGGATGCGCAGGTGGTGGTTGACTGTGTGAATTCTATCGTTCTCCTTGTAGATTTGGATCCCATTATTTTAGACTCTAATTTGTTACTTAGAAGGTTTAAAGATATGACTGTAATGTTTATTAGCAGAACTTTAAATTCATATGCTCACCATATGGTAGGTGTTGGTATGAATCGTAGCTCTAAAATATGGTTGGAATGCTTTCCTTTTAAGGATAACTCAACTCACAATTCTTGTTCCTTTGTTTATTATTAATGAAATAACGTTTTTATAAAATAAAAAAAGGATTGTAGGAATAACTCTCATAATATATGCTAATTGAGTTAAATGAAAGTAAAATGTTGATTTAGAGTTCAATGCATAACGACAACATTTATTTATGTTTATACATTAATATAAACAAGTTATTGATATTTATAAATCAACAATTAAAAAAATTAAAAAAATAATTAAGTTAAAATCAATTTTAAAAATTCTTTAAAATGTGTGGTTGGATTTATCTCAACCCTATAAAATCGACTTATAGGGTGAGGATTGTCCCCACTTATAAGCACATGTTCAGGGTATATATATATATATATATATTGTTTGATGTGTGACTAATTTTTAACACCCCCTCTCACGCCCAAGATTTGCATATAGGGCGTGGAACTAAATGGTGAGTGACCCAATAAATCTTAAAAGAAGCTCTGATACCATCTTAAGAATGAGTTGTTTGGTCTAACTCAACCCTATAAAATTGTGTTGTAAAGTTAGAATTGTCTTCACTTATAAACTCATGTTCGAACTATAGATTGTCTGATGTGAGACTCTTAACACCCTCTCTCACACTTAGGATTTACGTCCGAGGCGTTGAACTAAATGGTGGGTGGCTCAATGGATTATAAACAAGGCTCTAATATCATCATAAGAATATGTGATTGAGTCTAACTCAATCCTACAAACTCAGTTTTGTGGAAATGAGTTACGTTCAACTCACACATTTAAAAAAAAAATTCTATTAAAAATCAATTTTAATTCCTACACAAAACCAAATATATTATTATGACCTTTTTAATATATATATATATATATATATATATATATATATATATATATATATATATATATATATATATATATATATATATATATATATATATATATATATTGATCTGACCTGATCAGGAGGGGATCACGGGCTGGCCACACGCTGTTGGGCTGCTACCTGTTCACCGGTGATGAGGAGGAGAAGGGGGGTGTACCTGCAAGACACTCCGATGACAAAGTAAGAAATTGGGCAGAGTGAGAGCAAAGTACAGAAAGGGCAAGATATGAGTTACCTGACCCTCTTGAGGAAGAGGGTATTTATAGAGAGACCCCAGCGCTGGGCCAACGGTCATTTGAGATGGGCTGGATGACCAGGCCCAACCCTAATGACTGCTAGGGCGTAGTGAAGACCAGGACGTGGTCTTCGCCCTAGTCCAACTGCTCCTAGATCTCTGGAAAGTGGGTTTGACCTGCTCTTTCGGAGGTGGGCAGTTGGTTGATGACGTGTCCCCGCGGAGGGGTGCACGTGGAGAACGTGCGCCGGGCACGTTGTTCTCCCCCCGGGGGGGGGGGAGCTCGGGAGATTCCCCGGGGCGCGATGCTCTTCCCGTGGAGGGGCGGAGCCGAGGCCTCGTTTTGATACGCTGAGGTGCGTCCTGCTCGGCTGATAAGAGGGAACAGCGAGAGGCTGTGGGCTGCATCGCTTGTGCCCGGTGGTGCGTTCCGCCCGTCCAGCGGGGCGTGCGTGCCCGGCATGGCCAATTCGCTTATTGGGTCGCGCGAGGTACTGGGCTGGACCGAGGTCGGGCCCAGGCCAGAACAGGAGCCCCCCAAGTCGAAGCTCTGGGGAAAGAGCGATGACTTAAGGTCGCTGTGTCGGGGAGAAAGGTAGCGAAACGGGTGGTTCATCGGGACTCGCGCACGGTGGGACGGGCGCTCGTGCGGGGATCCCCGGTTGTCGGCAGAGCAGGGTGAAAGCAGGTGAAGGGGCGCGACTGTTAGGCTGCCGCCACGTGTCGTGCGTTAAGCGGTCGTAAGGGCGGTTACCCTATGTCATTAATGAGCCTAGCGTCTCTTCGAATCCCGCACCGGGTTATAAATATGGGGGTCCCCGCTCATTTTATTACTTTTCACTCTGCTGTTGTACCTGCGAAGCTCTGACATCTTTGCTCGTCCGCCGATCGCCGCCGCACCGTTTGATCCTTCCCTCCGTTCGTCGCCGTTACAAGTGAGTTCTCATTTCTCTTCCCTTTTATTTCCGTCGTTTGATTAGAACGCGTGGTCGGGGCATGATGAATGCCCCGAGGAGGGACGCAAGATCCGTCGTATCTGGCGAATTTTCTGGTGAGTGTCCCGGGGAGAATCGGTTGTTCCGATGAATGTCCCGAGGACGGGGGCTTTCTCTGATGAATGCCCCAGGGACGAGTGCTTTTTCCAGTGAATGCCCCGGGGAGGCGCGCTTTTTCCGGTGACCCTCCCGCGGAGGGATGGTGGGTCGGCTTTAGACGCCCAGAGGAGGGTCGACGGGGAGCGCGTGTTTGCTCGCCGTTCTCTGGCCTTTTTCGCCCTTTCACTTGACCTGCGGTGGAAGGATGGATTTGATCCTGGCTATTGAATTCACCGTTGTCCTCTGCTTTTCAGGTGTAGATGTCGGCTTTGGTACCGGGGATAATGGTCGAAGACAACGAACCCGAGGTCCCGGACTTTGATGACGAGCGCATCGCCCCGTCCGAAGAATGGGCGGCTGAGGAGCCGCTGTCTACCCCGTCTTGTTTTGTGGCCGATGCGTCCGACGTGTACGCCACCGTCGAGGATACGCCTATCGGGGAGCCGCAGCATTGGCAAGTGTACCGACCGAAAGAGCAGCATCGCATCTGCTCGCGATATGGGCGGCGGATGTTCCCCATGCACGAGTTCTACTTTAAAGAGGCTCGGCTCCGGTTACCATTCTCCGCCTTTCATCTGGGGCTCTTTGATTGGTTGCGCTTGGCCCCGTCCCAACTGTATCCCAACGCCTTGGCTTTCATCCGCGCCTTCGAGGTGGTGTGCTTCTACCTCGAGGTGGAGCCGACGGTACCGTTGTTTTTCCGTATCTTCCACTTACAGCGGCAGACGGTGAATGGCCGCCACAGATGGGTCTCATTTAAACAATTGACCAAACTTTTCAAGGCGTATAGTGATTCCGTCAAGGATTTCAAAAGCCGGTTCTTCCTCGTTAAACCGATCATGCAGCAGGGCTCGGATACTCTCTTCGACGAGGGCGAGCGAATGGTAGATGGCCAGCGGTTCCTCGCGTGGCTTCCTAAGATACATCTATTGTGGACCGCGGAGCATTTCAACCGAGGAACGGATAGGTATATCATACGGGTGGGGACCCTCGAGGAGAAAGACATGGCCGCCTATTTGAAAATAGTCGCCTTTGTGCGGTCTCTTCCTCCGTCGAAGCTGGTGACGCCCGACGGTCGGTATATCCTTGACGCGCAGGGGAATGTGAGAACTAAGAAACGACTGATTAATACCAAGACCCTGCTCGGTTGTGCGACCTGGGCGGCCACTCTGGATTATCTAGGTAGGAATGTTCATTTTCTCCCCGTGGTCGGGGTTCTGGCTGTCGCTAACTCTTTCTTTGTTTTTGCAGCGAACATGTCTTCTGTCGAGGAGCGGGTAAAGCAGTTGCGCGCAACCAGGAATGCCGCGGTCCCGAGGACGCGGGTGAGTTAGCTGGTCGGACAGGAGGTCGCGACGCCGGGAGGGCAGAGTTCGTCTTCTTCGCCTCAAGGGAGTCAGTCTCCTACGTCTCAAGGAGCATCGAAAAGGCAGAGGTCCGAGGAGCCCCGAGGTGTGGTAGATCTGACGGTCGGTTCGGCCGAGGAAGGTTATGTCGTCCCTCCCTGCCATCAGCATCCGGGCTATTTTCATGGTGCTCGTTCTCCTACCGTCTCCGTTGGGGAGGTGAAGGCTGTCCGTCAGGCTGATCGAGAGTCTCGTCGACGTGTCCTGGCGGAGGACTTGGCTGCAATGATGCGGATGTTCACGACGACTCTTGTGCTGAACGAGGAGGGTTGTTCCGCTGCCGAGCTGTCTAAACTGCAGGGGGACCTTACCTTTATGCAGTCGCGATTGGCCAAGCTTACTGAGGAATTGGAGAAGAGTCAGAAGGATGTTGCTGAGCAGTGAAAACGGGCAGAGGGCACTGAGGGGAAGGTGACCTCGCTGGAGGAGAAGTTGGGGGAGGCGACGGCCGAGGTGCAGGCGCTGAAGGTTTGCACGGAAGTCTTGGACAGCGCAGTTCGTCCGACCGAGGACAAGACAGATGGAGATCGACGGTTAATCACTCGTGCTGACCTGATTGCCCGTATCCGGGTGCTGGAAGGTGACTGTTTGGAGGCTGTCGAGGTCGGATTTAAGAACGCTGTCGAGCAGATTCAGGTCACCAACCCCGGCGTTGCGCTGGTCGTGGATGGGATCGGGCCGTATCACGAGATCGTTGACGGGAAGGTGGTCGATCCCTATCTTGTTGTTCCTGAGGAGGATCCCGCGGTTGCTGATCAGGCAGATGAGGTAGCATGAGTTGTCGGGCCTGCGTGCTCGTTGTTTTTATGGCCTGCGTGCCGACATTTGTGACTTATCTTTCTTTGGGCCTGCGTGCTCTGTTTTTGTAACATTAACTACTGGGCTGGTGCCCGCTTTTTGCTTAATATATTTTTTGTGAATTTTCTAAGTGTGCGCTCGGTGTTTGCATGATGTTTATGCTCGTTTTTCGTATTTATTTGTTTATTTGAATGCTTTTGACGTGCATGTCTCGATATGCCCTGGGTCTGTTCGGGTGTTAGCTCGACGACTTGTTACCGGTGGTGAAGGGAACCGGCCGGTTTGGCCGGCGACGTAGCCGGGCCGTTTCGGGGGTAGTTCTCCCCGGGGCGTGGACGTCCCATCGCGAGCTGGGTGTCCTGCCGATTTTGGTACGGAGGCGGGGTATCTCGGTCGAGGTGTTCCTTGCCGAGCAAGGCCGTCTGCCCGCGCACACGAGAGGCAGGGCTTGCTTTTCTTTGGTCGCTAGTGGACGCGGGGGTGTGCAGTGGTACCATGTCGCCCCCCAGTGGTCGGGACGATGGGTCGTCGCGGGCAATGTTCTAACTGTAGTACCGCTTAAGCTTCGCGGCATTCCATGGTCGAGCTAGTTGGTCACCGTGCAGGTTTTCGAGGTAATAGGCCCCGTGCTCCATTTTGTCCTGGACTCGGTAAGGGCCTTCCCAGTTCGCAGCCAGTTTGCCCTCGTGGGAGTCTTTCTGGTTTCTGCGTAGAACTAAGTCGCCTGTTTGAAAGTCGCATTTTAGGACTTTGTTGTTGTGGCGAAGTGTGACTTGTTGCTTCAGCCGGGCTTCATGGAGGGCTGCCCCTGAGCGGATTTCTTCGACGAGGTCGAGCTCTTCTCGGAGGGCACCGTCGTTGTCGTCGGTGCCCAGGGGAGCTTCCGTTCGTCGGGATGGTTCGCGAATTTCGACCGGTATTACGGCCTCGGTTCCGTACGTGAGGCGAAATGGGGTTTCCCCCGTGGTCGAGTGGGGAGTGGTGCGGTATGCCCAGAGAACGCTGTGGAGCTCTTCGACCCATGCTCGTTTGGCGTCGCTGAGTCGTCGTCTGAGTCCCCTGAGTATGACTCTGTTCGCTGATTCTGCCTGGCCGTTTGTCTGAGGGTGTTCGACCGAGGCGAAGTGGTGTTTGGTTCCGAGTTTGGTGACGAAGTCGCGGAAGTTTTTGTCCGTGAATTGTGTGCCGTTGTCGGTCACAATGGCGAGTGGGACCCCGAATCTGGCGAGGATGTTACGTTTGTAGAATCGGAGTATGTTGTGGGTGGTGATTTTGGCCAGAGCTTCGGCCTCGATCCATTTGGTGAAGTAGTCAACTCCCACGATGAGGTACTTGTTCTGGTAGGAACCTAGGGGGAAGGGCCCGTGAATGTCCAGCCCCCACCAGGCGAATGGCCATGGAGATGAGAGAGACGTGAGGTCGGTTGGGGGGGAGGTGCATGTCCCCGTGTCGTTGACATTTATCACATCGTTTAACGTGTTCATTCGCGTTGGATTGCATTGATGGCCAGTAATAGCCTGCGCGTAGGGCCTTTCGTGCTAGGGATCTTCCGCCGAGGTGCTGCGCGTTGATGCCTTCGTGGATTTCCTCTAGAACGGCTGCGCTCTGGGACTTATCTATGCATTTGAGGAGTGGGATTGCGAAGCCTCGGCGGTACAGTCGTCCTTCGATGAGAACGTACGAGCAGGCGCATCGTCTGGTTGCGCTAGCCTCTCCAGGGTTGGCCGGAAGGTGGCCGGTGCTGAGATAGGTGTGGAGCGGGGTCATCCAGCAGTCAGTATCCCCGACGATGTTGATGTCGAGGGGGGTGGTGGTCGCGCTGGTACTTGGTTGCGACAAGATCTCTTGAATGACCGACTTGTGGCCGCCTCGCTTTTTGGTGCTTTCCAGTTTGGAGAGGATGTCGGCGCGGGTGTTCTGCTCGCGAGGGACGTGCTGAATCTCTGCTGTGTCGAAACCTCGCAGTTTTTCGATGATGAGCGCAAGGTATTCGGCGAGGGTGTCGTTTTTTGCTTGATATTCGCCTCGGACTTGTGAAGCGACTAGCTGGGAATCCGTGTAGATTCGGATGTCCCTGGCTCCCAGGTCGGATGCCAGGCGAAGGCCGGCCAGAAACGCTTCGTACTCGGCCTGGTTGTTGGTCGTCGGGAAGGCCAGTATGAGGGAGACTTCGATGACCGTACCCTCGTCGTTGTCGAGGACGATGCCGGCGCCGCTTCCCGTGGAGTTGGAGGAGCCATCCACAAAAATGGTCCAGAGGTGGTTCCTGGCGGTGGGGTCAGGCGGTGTGGTCATCTCGGCGATGAAATCGGCCAAGGCTTGAGCCTTGATGGCGTGCCAGCCCTCGTAGGTGATATCGAACTCGGAGAGTTCTAGCGACCATTTCAGCATGCGTCCGGCCATGTCGGGTCGGCCGAGGAGCTGGCGGATGGGCTGATCGGTGGGAGCACGATGGTGTGTGCGAGAAAATAATGCCGGAGTCGGCGGGCTGCTGTTATGAGGGCCAGGGCGACCTTCTCGATCAGCTGGTATCGGACTTCTGGGCCGTGGAGAGCTTTGCTAGTAAAGTAGATGGGCTTTTGGCCCTCCCCGGATTCGCTGACGAGGACGGCGCTGACGGCTTCGTTGGCTACGGCCAGATATAAGTATAGGGTTTCGCCCGTCGCGGGGCGCGTCAACACTGGTGGTTCGGATAAGACGCGTTTGAGGTGGCAAAGGGCTTTCTCACATTCGTCCGTCCATTCGAATTTGGTCTCCTTCCTGAGCAGTTTGAAAAATGGGAGGGCGTGTTGGGCCGACTTGGCAATGAATCGTGAAAGGGAGGCAAGCACGCCGTTGAGGGACTGGATGGCCTTCTTCGTGGTAGGCGTGGTGATATTGGAGAAGGCGTGGCATTTGTCCGGATTGGCTTCGATCCCCCGTTCGGTCAAGTAGTAGCCGAGGAATTTACCGGCGCAGACGCCAAAGGTGCACTTCTCCGGGTTGAAACACATGCGGACGACCTTGCGGTCTCGAAGACCTTCCGGATGTGTGCCGCGTGGTCTTCCTCCGTGCCGGATTTGACGATCATGTCGTCCATGTATACTTCGAGCATGTCTCCGATTTCGTCGTGGAAGACACGATTCATCATCCGCTGGTATGTGGCCCCGATGTTTTTGAGGCCGAAGGGCATCACGTTGTAATAGTAATTGCCCGACGCCGTCATGAAGGCCGTGGCTTGTTTATCGTGTTCGGCCATCGGGATCTGATTGTATCCCGAGTACGCATCCATGAAGGACAAGAGCTTGAAGCCCGCGAAGTTGTCGACGAGCTTGTCGATGTTGGGGAGGGGGTAGGCGTCCTTAGGACATGCCTGATTGAGATCAGTATAGTCAACACACATGCGCCATTTTCCATTATTCTTTTTAACGAGTACAACATTGGACAACCAGGTTGAATACCGGGCTTCCGAAATAAAATTTGCCTCTAAGAGGCCTTTTACAGCTTGTTCGGCCGCTGCCGATTTTTCGGGGGATTGGCGACGTCAGCATTGTACAACGGCCTTTGCGGTCGTGTTGATGGATAGCTGGTGGCAGGCGACCTCGGGGTCGAGTCCTAGCATTTCCGCGGCGCTCCAGGCGAAGAGGTCGGCGTTCTCGCGGAGGCAGGCTTGGAGCTGTCGTTTCGCGAGGTCTGGGAATCCGGCGCCTATCCTCACGGTTCTGCTCGTGTCTTCCCCGAGGGGGACGAGTTCGAATTCTCCGTCCGGGATGGGGCGCGCTGGGTGTGAGGGCTGCCTGTTGACTTCGCTGGTCTTTGTTTCGTGGTCGAGCTCGCCGGGGAAGCGACTGTCGAGTTCAACGGATCCGACCAGCTCCGTTGGTTCGCCCTTTGGCGTTGTGTTTGAAGTTTTCTTCTTGGTCGCTGGAGCGATGGAGTCTAGGCCTTTCAGCGCGGCTTCAAAACATCTTCGGGCGGCCTCGATGTCTCCGTTGAGGGTCACCACGGCTCCCCTTCTTGTGTAGTATTTCATCTTCAGGTGGACGGTGGAGGGTACCGCGGTGAGTTCTGCTATCGTTGTCCTGCCCAGGATGCAGTTATAGAGGGATGGGCATTCGATGACTAAGAAACGGATGCTGATGTCCCTAGTTGTTTCCTCTTCTCTGAAGGTGACTTTCAATTCCACGTATCCCCAAGGTCTCGTCGTCGTCTCGTTGAACCCCTGAAGGTCGGAGCCTACGTAGGGGGAAAGGTTGGATTCGTCGAGCTGGAGAGTTGTGAACAGGTGTGAGTACATGATGTCAACCGAGCTCCCGCCGTCGACGAGGAGGCGCCTGACGTCGAAGTTTGCCATCCGGGCACGTATGAGCAGGGGTATGTTGGAATTGGGGGATCCCCCGGGGAGTTCCTCGAGGTAAAATGTGATCGGGTTGGAGCGGCCTCGGAATTTGTCGAGCGTGCTCATTTTGCCGGAGTTGTTCGCGATGAGTTCGTCGAATTTTCTTTTCACGGATCCGATGGACAGACTCCTCGTGGCTTCATCAGAGATGACCATGGCTCTGGGGAAGTATTCCCACCGGCTGGTTGGTCGGATTGGCTCGTCGATTAGGTCGGGCCCTTCGGGGAGACCGAATTCTCTGCCCGCGAACCAATCCTCGGGGCGGCTGACACACAATGCGACCTGGAGTCTGCTGTTGTCCTCTGGAGATGGAAGTGCCTCGACTTTCTTGGCTTCTGAAGCCTCTTGCCTAGGTGGTTCGCCTCCTCGGGTGTATCTCTTCAGGTGACCGTCTTTGATCAGAATTTCAATTGCATCCTTGAGATGGATGCAGTCTTCTGTCACGTGCCCGTGGCTCCTGTGAAATCGACAATATTTCGATTTGTCCACGTTCGGTTTGGGGGGTGTCGGTCGCGGGAAACGGACACCTCCCTGTACGAGTTCTGTTTTGGCGCATTCGGCCAGTATGCGCTCGCGGGAAGCGACTAAGGCCGTGTATTCCGTGAATCGGCCGGCAGGGCCACGCGGTTCACGTTGTTCGCGGGGCTCGCGGGGGCGGTCTTCGCGACGGCGGTCTCCGCCCCGTCGATGGCTCGAGGCTCCGTCGTCTCGGTGCCCGCGGGGGGCCTCCCGGTCTCGGGTGTCTCGAGCGGAGTTGGCCGCTTGCGTTTCCTCGAAACGGATATAGCGCGCGGCCCTGTCGAGGAAGTCTTGGAGTGATGTTGGTCGGTGTATGCCTACGGCCTCGTAGAACTTGGAGTCGTTGCGCAGACCTTGCTCCATTAAGTAGCGTTTCATCTCGTCTGATGTCGTCACCTGCACTGCTTCTCGAGTGAATCTCTCGATGTACTTCCGGAGAGGTTCGTCGGGGCCCTGGATGATTGCCCCGAGGACTGCTTCCGTCTTCGGGTGGCGTCGGGACGCCGTAAAGTGTTTGGAGAACAGGTCCTTCAAGACCCTCCATGACGTAACTGATTCGGGCTCCAGACTTTTATACCAGGTCATAGCGCCCTTCCTCAGATTCGTCGGGAAGAGTCTGCACTTGATGGCTCCCCGGACGTTTCGGTAATCGAGCATGGCCTCGATATCCTCTAGGTGATCGTCCGGGTCGGTCGTGCCGTCGTACGTCGACAGCGTCGGGGGCTTCTCCATCCCTTGGGGTATGGGGCAGCCATGATTTCTCGGGACAGCGGGGTGCGGTAGTCGTCCTCGTCGCTGGGTGTCGGGGATCGATGGGGAGATGAGCCGTTCAAATTAGGCCCCTGGTTTCGGGTTCTCGTCCTCCTGCCTGGGTTGTCGCCTCGAGGATCCCCGGTCGGGATCGCCGCAGTGCTCTGGTTCCTCTCGCGAACGTGCCTTGCTGGGGATCTGGTGCGTTCTCGTGCCACCTGTGTGCGGTGCCTCTCCAGCCGCGGCCGGCGGTTTCTAGGTCGAGGTGAGGGGCTCCTCGAACCTCCGTTCTGGTCTTCCCGCGGGGGGTACCTCGGAGGACCGATGCGTTCTAATGCTCCAATTCTCGCATTTTGTTGGAACAGCAGCTGGTTCGTCTGGTTGATGGCCGTAAAGAGGGCGGCCACCGTTGGGTCCGCTCCCGCCGGGATGGGAACGGGGTGGAATGCTGGCGGGCTCGGGGGCCGGTGGTCGACCTGAAGGGGCCGCTCCGCGGATGACGGTGAAGCAGTTTGGTCGTCCCTTTCGTCGGTTTCCGCCGGACGCGTCGTCCCTGTCTGCTTGTTTCCGTTGGTGGCTACGTTGAACACGAGGTCGTGCGGAGTGCCGTCGCGGTGTGGACTAGCCATGATCGTTGAGGTTTGGTGAAACTTTTGGTTTTCTGCTCGGAGTAACGGGGAAGTTTCAGATTTCCCACAAACGGCGCCACTGATCTGACCTGATCAGGAGGGGATCACGGGCTGGCCACACGCTGTTGGGCTGCTACCTGTTCATCGGTGATGAGGAGGAGAAGGGGGGTGTACCTGCAAGACACTCCGATGCCAAAGTAAGAAATTGGGCAAAGTGAGAGTAAAGTACAGAAAGGGCAAGATGTGAGTTACCTGACCCTCTTGAGAAAGAGGGTATTTATAGAGAGACCCCAGCGCTGGGCCAACGGTCATTTGAGATGGGCTGGATGACCAGGCCCAACCCTAATGACTGCTAGGGCGTAGTGAAGACCAGGACGTGGTCTTCGCCCTAGTCCAACTGCTCCTAGATCTCCGGAAAGTGGGTTTGACTTGCTCTTTCGGAGGTGGGCAGTTGGTTGATGACGTGTCCCCGCGGAGGGGTGCACGTGGAGAACGTGCGCCGGGCACGTTGTTCTCCCCGCGAGGGGGGAGCTCAGGAGATTCCCCGGGGCGCGATGCTCTTCCCGTGGAGGGGCGGAGCCGAGGCCTCGTTTTGATACGCTAGGGTGCGTCCTGCTCGGCTGATAAGAGGGAACGGCGAGAGGCTGTGGGCTGCGTCGCCTGCGCTCGGTGGTGCGTTCCGCCCGTCCAGCAGGGCGTGCGTGCCCGGCGTGGCCAATTCGCTTATTGGGCCGCGCGAGGTACTGGGCTGAACCGAGGTCGGGCCCAGACCAGAACACACACACATATATATATATATATATATATATATATATATATATATATATATATATATATATATATATATATATATATATATATATATATATATATATATATATATATATATATATATATATATATGTATATGAACCTCTGTATACACAATACTGTCCCAATTAAATATGTAACTAAAAAACATTAAGATTTTGACTTTGACATTTTTGTGATGAAAAGCTAGACATTGTAAGACTCTTTCAATATTTCAATTTTTTTCAATTTTGAACTAATTTGAGAAAGAAAAAATATGCAGATAAAAGTGATGTATCAAATATTAATTTATGAATAAAATTATAACACGTTAATTAATGTTATTTTAAAAATTAAATAAAACATCAGAAAAGAATGTTTATTAAAATGACACTTATTTTAAAAAGAATAAAATAATTTTATTAAAATGTCTAGTTAAGGGCATACACGTTAATTTACTTTCCCTGTTCTAAATTATAAGATGTTTATAAATTAAAAAACTTAATTATTATTTTATAAAAAGATAAATTATATATGATTTTACAGTAATATTTCTCATAATTATATAGAAGAGAGAAATTAAAAAAAATTAAAAAAATAAATAATAATAGATATTTGAAAATACATTAAAAAAATATCATTAATATTATATTAAAAATATAAAATAATTTATAATTTGCGATAAATTTTTTTAATAAAGTAATTTGGGAAAGAGGTAATACTTCAATAGCATCATGAAGTGCTACTACATTCTACACATGAGAATCATTCAATTAATGTGAACACATGAAAAGGATGGCATGACTTTCTTTCTTATTCAACTTTTTTTTGCACATGTTCATTACATACTAATGTAAATCTGACAAAGAGACTTTATAAGAAAACTGACTTTTTACTGTTGTATTCTCTTCTTAAAACTTATATATTAAATATCTCTTTTTTAAAAAAAATTACCCAAATGCCCTAATATTAGTACGTGCTCTTGTCCATTGAGTTGATAAGTAGATGAATAGATTTTGTGCATGAATACGCTTGTCCACTGGGTTGACGAGCACCTCAAAAGATTTATATAATTAAAGAATCTAAAAAATAAAAAAAACATATTAAAATATTTAGGTGCTCGCCAATTCAGTGGACGAGCACTTTCATACACGAATTTTTTTTATCTGCTCTCCAATTCAGTGGACGAGCACGTATTGTAATTAGAACATTTGAATAATTTTTTTAAAAAAAGAGATATTTTAACATATAAATTTCAAGAAGGGAATACAACAATAAAAAAGTCAAGAAAACTTGGACAAACAAGGGTTAAAAAAAAGAGAGAAGATTCTATGTAGATTTGTAATCGAAGATGAATTGCAATGCACTGAATCTTGTTAGGAAAGTTATTGATACAAAATTATACAATGTACTACAATCGTACTGTACCAACTTTCAAATACTACATTGGTTTAATTATGTCGGATTCTGTTGAAGGAATATCAGGTTTGAAGAATACAAAAATAGCAATATTATGATAAGAAAAACATGTGTGACAGCTGTTAAATCTGTTGTTTATGCAATTATTGGATAATTTGATGTTATATTTAGAACAACTTGCTGCATTGTCGCTTTACTTAATCTAGTCATGCACTTAATTTTGAAGGACCACAGCTTGACATTACCATTATCCTTATCCTACTTTTTAAACAGGATTATTTATTAAATGAAAATTCACAGTACAAGAAATCTCCAAGAATGAAATTGCCTCCATTAATTAAAAAAATATTGATCAAAGTCTAGAAGATTTTTCAAAAATAATTAAGTTTTTCAATTTTAATACTAAACTAACAAACATTTCTGTATAATTTTCAATATAATCATGTTTTAAAGTAAAGAAAAAAAAGTTTAAAGTAGAGGTGCCAATTAAGTATATATATTTTTAATATTTTTTAAATATAAGTAAAATTGATGATGCATGCGATCTTTTCTTTAAAATCCGTAGGTATATCCGCCGGTAAATTTGTAGGTGGTAGGGGATATCAAGCCCCCAAAATTTTTTTCTTTCTTTATTTATTAGCATTATAATGTTTATTTTTAAAGCCCCCCATTAAATCAGTTAAATTCACTAAGTTACTTTTACTTATAATAAATTTATTTTTTAAGTTTTCAAGTTTTCTCTATTCTAATTTTTAGATATTTAGATTTATTTTATGTATTATTACTATTTTTTAGTATATTTAAAATTTTATTTTATTTACATTTAGTTGATCATCAACTAATTTTTATTTAATAGTGCATTCATTAACTAATGCTTAAAATATTATTCTTTGTTTTAATTATTTTATTTTAAGATTTTAATTCACATTAACTATTACAAATTTATAGAAATGATTTTTTAATTTCCAAAAAAGGGTACTAAACATTTAATTAACTTTGTTATTAAAAAAATCCATCATAATTAATAAATGGATAGTTTGAATATTGATTTGTAATAATATTTTGATAAGATCAAATTAAGGTTAGTAATTTTTCCTTGCTATTAAAAAGATTAACTAGTTAGGTATTTTATTTAGCTAATGTAATTATCTTTATTATATATTTTGAAATTCTTATTGTTGATCTATGACCAAATGAATTTTTAAAGTTAAAAGAAATTATTGATATTTTTAAAATGTGGATGAAATAAAAATTTTTTATTTTATAAAATGCTATATTCAATTACGAGATTTGTTTTGTATTTGTTTGTGACAGCTGCAACTATTAAAAGATTACAACATTGAAATAAAAAATGAGTTCATTTTTAAAATATGAAAAATTGTAGAAAATTATTATAGTTTATATATGACTTTATGTATTTTGAGTTTTTATCATTATAGTTACATATTTTATAAAAAAATTATAATATATCTCTTTAATCAAAATATATACATTATATTTTTGCCCCCACTAAAAAATATTTCTGATTCCGCCACTGTTCACATATAACATTAAATTAACAGAAAAATATTTAAAAAAATATAGGAGGCACCAATTACATTGATGTCTTCTCTTTAATTTTTTTTATTTTTGGAAACATAGTTATATTGGAAATTATGTTGAAATGTTGCTTAGTTTAGTATCAAAATTGAAAAACATGATTATTTAAATAAATTTTTCTACATAATTACAAAATTTATTATATATAAAAATAGTTTTAATTGATAATTTTTATATTAATAATGAGAGAAGAGAAAATTGTTACTAAATAAAAAATAGATTTAATATTATTTTTCGTTTCGTATCTTTTAGTCGGAATTTATATGACTTCCTTAACTTGAAAAAACTTTCATTTTAGTCCTCAATTATTCAAAAAAGTCACATTTGTCCTTTATGTCAAAGAGGTTAGTTAATGTCAATACAAGAGGGTAGATGTGGCTTAAGTGGAATCGTATTTATTGAGATGGAAATATCCTTATTGAATTGTATCACTACAAAAAAAAGTTGTCTATAGATAGAAACTTTTTGTGAAGGACTAAACACCTCACTAAAAAGGATGTCTTGCAAGAGGTAATCCCTAGTAAAAGAGAAAATAAATAAATAAATATATATATATATATATATATATATATATATATATATATATATATATATATATATATATATATATATATATATATATATATATATATATATATATATATATATATATATATATATATATATATATATATATAAAAGCAATGTGGGGTTGCCCCTTGCAATAGAGAGAACAATAAAATAAATAAAAATAAGTGTACGAGGGATCACTCCTTGAAATCTTTTAAGAGAAAAAAAATATTCAAATTTATGGAGCATTTAAAAGGTGTTGGTGGTTAGAACACGTTTTGCTTTTTTGCGAGGGAATACCTTTAACTAGGGCTGGAAATGAACCGAACCAACTCGAAAATAGTTCGGAATTCGATTCGACAATTAAATCGTTGAACTAGGTTCATAAACCTAATGAGTTGAGTATGAGCGAAAAATTAAGTTCGTTAACTAAATGAGTTGAACTTGAACTATACATAGTTCGACTCGTTAGGTTCATGAGTCAACTCGATTACATATGAGAAGAATTATACTGTTTTTAAGATTAAGTTTAAATATTTACTCCAAATCTTAGACAAATTTAATCTTCAATTTAGTAGTTTTTGAATTAGACTCTCAAATGTATCTCTTGAAAGTTGTGTAGGTTTTGAATTAGTATATTTCGAAGATAAAGTTAAATTTTAATATTATAACTTTTATTTCATTTTAATATTTTATTTTTAAAAAATATATTTATTTAAAATGTCAAATATACTAAAAAATATATATATTTAAAAAAATAGTTTTAAGTTCGTGAATCATGTGAGCTGAATTTAATGAGATGAACCTAACGAGTTGAACCGAACTGTTCGTAAACTTATAACGAGTCGAGTTTGAGCTTAAAAAAAAGTTCGTGTCAAACTCGAACTCAACTCGAACTCGAACCAATTCTTAACGAGTCGAGCCGAGTTGAGGTGAGTTCGATTCGACTCGACTTATTTTCAACCCTATTTTTAACAAAATTTGACGGTAGGGGCACGAGGCGTGACCCCTGGCAAAAAGTTTGTATTTTCTAAAAAGAAAATAAAGTTGGTGTGTGTAGTAAATGAAAATCTGGTTAGAACAAACTTAACATTTTGCGAGAGATTACCTAAACAATATTTGACCGTTAAATTTAGCGACGGATGACCCTTGGCAAAAAAGTTATCGCTTTAAAAAAAATCAAAAAGTTAGCGTGTAGTAAATGTGAATTATTGCAACTGATTTATTTTTCAATTTATATTAAGATTTGTTTTTCAAATTTTCCTCATTTCACTCTATTCTAATTTCCCTCGACTTGCATTTCTTCTCCCCACCATTAACCAAAATAGAGTAAGCAAAATATTTCTACCATTTTCAAGCAAGCTTCATTCCAAACCTTTAATAAAAAAATAAAAAAAAAACACACACAATTTTCTTTAAAAAAACTTCTGTTTTGTTCTATAATTCTTAAGATACACATTTATTTTAATTTTTTTTATAGAAAATTTGTTGTATATGTGCATGATAAATATGTTAATTTTTATTATTTTTTTATAAGAATTTGTATTGTCTTGAGAATGTGTTGTTTATAATAGGCGGATTAAATATATATTTATGAAAAAAATATAGAAATTTAAAGTATTTACTTATATATAAAAATTTAAAAAGTAATATTTATATTATTATATAATAATTTTGGTATATATTATATTTTTAATTTCGTATAAATATAGATCTATATATAGAAATATATATTTTTATAAATAAAATATATTTTTTATAAATAAAATATATTTTGTTAAAAAAAAGTATATATTTTTTAAAAATATAATATAAATTAGTTTTTTATTTATAAGAAAAACAGTGTGATATTTGAATGATCATAAATTTAAAAAGCAGTATATATTTATAGTATTTTTTAATGATTATAAATATATATTTTTATTATGTCAAAAATACTTAAAATAATCACAATATTCTTTATAAAATGTATTTATTATAATAATCATTTATTTAATTATTACAGAATTTAAAATAAATAATTAATTAAATTATTTTTTTATATTACCATTAAACATTGCCATGGATTTATTTCCAAGCAAATAATTACACTCTTAAACCCCTGGTAAAAAAATCTCAAATCAAACAAATTTGACACACTCTGCCCTCTGTGCCTCTCTGTATAATTATTTGTATAACTGTTCTAGTATAGAAGTTTGCGAGAGGTTAAATTCTTGGCAACTTTATGAGGGTTTAAATCCCTGGCAAAGAATTTGCCATGACAAGTGCTTTGAGGTGACATACCCCTCACTAATTTTGCTTTTGTGAGGTGGTTTTTCAATTTATGACGGGTTTTACCCCTGCCAATAGACCAATTTTCTTGTAGTGTGTTTGAACATTGGTGAGATGGAATACTTAATGGAATTTACAAGTAGCATTGCTTTCATTTCTCTCATACTTTCTCTCAAAGTGAAATGAAGGAATAAGGAAAAAATGTTACTACGAATGCAAACAAATGAACTCACCAACAAGGCTGCGAATGAAGGAAATAATCTTGAAGCGAGATGAAATGAAATGAGACAAGTGTTTTCTAAAATGAAAAGAGGAAGACAATTCTACTAGTAAGGTTCATTTTTCGCCCTTTTCTAATTTAGGGTTTAATGGATTTTTATTTTTCGGCCCTTTCTAATTTAGGGTATACTGGGTTTAATTTGTGGGGTTTAACATATAATATTCATTTTAGTGAATAATCTTTATATTAGGGTTTTCTCATGGTTTTAAGAATTTGTGTTGCTTCTGATTCTCAATGTTAATTTGTGTTGTATGAATGTGATTATATGGATTTCTATTGGTTTTAGGAATTAGTGTTGGTTCTAATTCTAAATGTTAATTTGTGTTGTATGAATGTGATTGCATGAATTTGTGTTTGGCTCTAATTCTAAATTTTAATATGTGTTGGTTCTTATTAAGTAGTTTACATTTTAGGTAAATAATGGATGACTTTGTTCATGTTTTTATCCACCATAAAGGTTCATTTGTAGATGATGAGTTTCCTAGTTATGAAGGATTAGTTTTAGAGCTGAGATGTGATGTAGATAAGTGAAGCTATTTTGAGGTGGTAGGGATGATTAAAGACATGAGATATAAGTAATTTGGAAAAATATTATACGAGGACTCAATATTTGATATGTTTACTTTGAGTGATGACAAATGTGCGCAAAATATAGTTGATTTATGCAAGGTACATTTGAGGGTTAATATGTATGCACAACATCCACTTTCTCATCCTGAGTAGTATGATGGTTTTATAGAGGATGAGACTAAAAACTCACATGATTTCTTTATTCTTGATGAAGAAGATAATCACTCAAAATTTTATACAAGGTTGCATTATTTGTTCACAATAATTGTTTGGTGTGATCATCGAGTTGTTGATGATTGTTGTAAAAAGGTCCTTTGAATTAGTTTGATTCAAAGTCTACCATAGTTGTGGGTGTTAGAAAATCAAGGAATTTGTGTGCTTCTTTGTTGTTGTTGGAAGATTGTAAGATAAGTCTTAGTGGTATGTTTGTACAAAGATCTAACAATCACTACTACAAAATAATCCTTTCGTAACACCAATATTACGACGACTATAGTGTTAACTGTGGTAATAGATTAATCCTGGGCGCATATATATATATATATTTTATTTACTATAGGACATATCACAACGATCAAATGTAGCAACCGTAGTGAAAAGTAAACGAAGTGAAATGGTTTGAATCCCATCACCAATAATTAGCCATTTATTGTGATAAAAAATGTTATTGACTATGTATATGACCACAATTTTTATTACCAACCGTGATGAAACGTGATATTTATTTATATTTAAGCGAAACTATCTATCACTTCAGTGCATGACATCCATGTCCCTCAAAATATAACCCTAACAATTTTTTCACTCCTCTCTCAAAACGAAACCCTAACAACTCTGTAACTCGCCTCTCTCATATGGAAACCCCAAAACGACACTATAACAACAAATCTTAGCCAATGGGTATTTACAGGTTCGTTTTCTCTGTAGTTTTTTTTTTCAAAATTTGTTTCAATAGGTTGCTTCATGATGTTTGAACTTTCTTCTTTTTTTGTCTTGTAGGTATGGATGCTTATTGCGATAAAGAGGACAAAGATAAATTTAGCCCGACAAACTTGTGTAAAAGATTCAGAATGACATCCATTTAAAATATACACAAGTTTGTTGGTCTAAATTTATCTTCATTCTTATTTCATTGTTGACACGTCATTATGGGACTTGACATGTGTGGTATGTTTCTGAAGTATTTTATGCCTTGATATGTTTGTTGTATCGTGTTTGTTGGTTATTGTTTGTTATTGATGAATGTTTTTTATGAATGTTGTTGTTAATGTCTGTTTAAAAGATGAGTTTATTATATATTATGTGGTTTGTGTGTTTTTCCAATCTCTTACTAAATGTATAACTTCCCAATTCGTATCAGAAAATTATGATATGATAGATAAAATTGTATCCGAAAATAAGACCACGTTCAATTCTTGACAAGTATTCTTCTCATTGTTAACTGCATGTTATTCTTTGACCATTAAAACTTGATTTAGTGATTGTAGATCTTCAAACACCCCTCTCTCCACCTCTATTTTTGTTTGCAAAGTAAATAATATTTTGCAATAACATGTAGAGGTGAAGACAGGGGCAGTTGAAGAACTAGGATCATTAAATCAAATTCTTACTGTCAAAGAGCAAAATACAGATAAGGACTTGGAGAACTCTTGTCAAGCATTGAGCATGAACTTAATTTTTCATATTATAATATTCTAGTGCAGATTGGAAGGTTATATGTTTAGTGAGCATTGGCGAAATAAGCATTTCACATAATTTATAATAAACTCAGGGCTATATTTAACAACGGTTGTCTAGAACAATCGTTGTTAAATATGTTGCATTTTAATATACCACAACAGTTGTTTAAAGTAACAGTTGTGGTAGGTAGCATGCTACATGAATACAATCACGGTCGTACGCTCGTGGTTGAAATCATCATACATACAATCACATCTTACGTCACAATGGTTGGACCTACGTGATGGTATCCTTTTTCAACTGTTGTGATATGGGTTTTCCGTAGTAGTGAATAGTGAAAATCTCTCTCAGCATGTGAGGAGACTAGATGTACCCTTAGTTGAAAAGGAAAACTAAGATACATCCTTATGTTATTTACTTTCTGCACTTTAATTCTCTGTTATTCATCATTCAAAACAACCACTACATCTTATTCTAAACCAGGAAACTAAAAAGAAAAAGGACTTGCTTAAATATCAAGAAAAATTTAGAAAGATTAATTCACCCCCTCTTGGATTGCACACTCTATACTTACAGGTTCCACCTCAGGAATGTCAGAACAAGTCTACACAAGAAATAAAAGCTCAACCTCACCCAAGTCAATCACAAGCAGCTCAAGTGTAACCTCATCCTACTCAATATTAAGCAACTCAAGCTCAACCTCAGCCTAATCAATCTCAGGAAACTTAGGCAAGTGTATCAATACCTGCTAAGAAAAATGGATCAAGACCTGCTATAAAATTAAGACATACTCCATCATGTGGATCAATAGCTGATTTCAAGAAGTTAAGCTTAAGGAGGTCATTCAAAAGTGTTGGATCACTAGGTTCTACAATTAGGTTAAGTGCAACAAGAAATGTCTTAGACCCTACCACTAGGATCAATTCATCTCAAACAAGCAAGTAGACAAATAAGATTTCTTTTGGAACTCTATTTTTGTTTAGGATAGTTATGCCTTTTAGAAATTTGTTTTGCTTTAGAATTTGTTGTAATGCTAAGTTAGATGCCTTTTGGAACTCTGTTATGATGTATTGGATTATCTTTTGATACTCTATTTTAGTACTCTATCCTTGATGAGCTTGCTAATTAATGAATAAGGTTTAATATTTTGTCATTTTATGCTTAACGATTATTGTTTACTGATACAAGAATGTTTGTTGATTATTGTTTACTTATTCAAGAAAGATGCATCCACTAAAAAAATGATGCATCTAATTCAACTAAAATGATGTTAAATACAAATCAGATGTATACCAGAATTATATTTGGTCTATCAAATTGATATTCAAAACAGACCATATGTATAGTAGAAACATATTTTGGTTTGTCAAATTAATGTCAACTTGATGCCCAAAAAGATGAGTATACCAGAAACATATATTAACACGTAATATTAAAACTTGAATTCCATTTCATTCATCTCAAATTACATTATAAAATCAACTCACATATAAATTAACAGGGACAAAATTACATAATTAAAATATTAAATTGTATATTAAAACACTTATAACTACAAAACATAATTTATTTCAAAATTTCTTCCACTTCATTGTGTTCTTGAGAGTCACTTTGAGTTCTTCTAACTCTTGCTTTTGTGCATCAATTTTGTCTCTTTGTCTTTCAATTCTTCCTTCACATTGAACTAATTTACAATGTTGATCTTCATTTTCTTTTACTAAAATTCCAACCTCTTTTTTTTTTCTTCATGATAAATATGTCTTTATTATCTTTCGCTTCATCATAATACAAAGCAAAATATTCACATCCATCCATTTTTAGTAGTCCATTGCATGAATTTAAGAAAACATTACACATTATGTCAAATTAAAATTGAAAAATTATAAGAGAAAAATAATATGGACATCTCTAAAGTTGTTTCTCAAAATCATTAATTGTTGTTGTCTTCAAAGCACAACCAAGTTTCCACACTAATGGTTAGGACTCTATTGCTTCTTCGAAGAAGATGAATAAGCCCTCAATTGGAAAAAGTTATTGTCTTCTCCACCATTACTAGAAACTTTTAGAAATGAAGACGAATTTATAGACAACATTCTTTTTCTTTGTTCTTAAAATGGATATGCCCTAACTTAAAGAAGCATGTAAAGTTGCAGAAGTGGTGTAAAGAACCAAAGTTGAAGAAGACGTATTATGAACTTAAATTCATAAGGCTGGAGAAGACTCACAAAGTAGCATTATAAGGATTTCAAAAGAAGATATTTAAATTTATAACTTATGATCTTACGTGGTTGTCACGTCCTACCAACTAGGACAAAGTGTTAAAAAAAAATAACAGCATTTAAAAAAAATAGCTAAGAAGAATAAACTTAAAACAGTTAATAAAATTGAGGGATCAAATTAATTACTTTTAAAATTGTGGAATCAATATGAACCTAATCAATAAATACAAGACGGAAAAAGATATTAAAACTTTAAAAATACAATAACTTTTATTTATAAATCTAACCTTAACAGTTGAGCATTTCATAGTTAGTGTAATAAACATAAACATGATAAGTTTGTTTAATGATTAATATAAAAGTGTTAGCTTTTTATTGATGTTTGGTAAAACAGTTTCAATAATCCAACACTATTATGAAACTTCTGGTTTCTTCGAGCATTATTACAATAAGTTTCTCTCTAGTACACTTATTAAATATTTATGACATGTTATTTAGGTTGGACCCGTCTCAAATCTAACGAGGTGCATGTTAGAAAAAACCCCAATACCGCCCCGTCCTATTAAATTTACTTTAATATTTTTACTTTTAATAAATTTATTATCCACTTACTTCTTAATCCCAAGATAGCAAATTTACAGTAAGAATTACTGTTATTATTTTTTTGGATAATGTTAACTTGTACTCTTGGAGTATATGTTAGTTCGAGTATATATTAAGAACTAAAGGGATTCATTAGTAGTCATTACCAACAAGAGATTTGTACAGAAGAACATTACATAAGGGAACTTCAAAAAAAACATTCCCAATTTGTACAAAATCCAAAATGATGATCAAAACTTTGTTGTGGCCAAATTACTGAGAAGAACAGCTTCTAGGTGCAATCCTGCGGCGAGAGAAAATGGAAGCAACGGAGATGGCGAGACCAACTACTATTCCAACTTTCACCTGTCCTCTTTTTGGAATTGGACGCCTCTGACAGATCATGCTTCTTCTTCCACCACCGTTCATCATGCCATTGTTACTCCTTGCACCTCCCATCTTTTTCTTTGTGATTAGTGAAGAAGAAACAAAGATACACTAATTTTTGAGCTGCAGTGGTCTGTTCCTTGTGTTGTTGGTGAATAAGTTGGGTTGTGGTTGTGGTTTGGTGGTTGGTTATATATATATAGAATGAGGCTGTCAAAACTACCCTCATTATGCTACGAAATTACAAAAGTTGTCACTGTTTTGTTGGTTGGACTTTTTGACTTCTTTAATATTGTCTCGGTGGCGGTCATATTTTTACGACAACCACATGTGACCCACACATAATGGTCTGCACAGGCATATTAAATATTTGTGTAAGAAAAAACATATACCTCACCGTGGAAATATTATAATAACAAAATATTTTTTTAAAAGAAATATATAATTTTTTTTTATTTTTTATTTTGGATTAAGTATCGTGTAATTAACGAATTTCATAGTTTGATTAATTAATATTTTAAAATTTATTAACTAATTTTGTTTACTATTTAAAATTATTTTTATATTAGAACGTTTATTAATTAAGTTCATAACTTTAATAATCAATTTTTTACCTTTTATTAACCAAATTTGTTTTATTATTAAAATAATTTTTAATATCTAGACGTTTATTAATCAACTTCATTATTTTATTAACTAATTTTTTATATTTTATTAACCAATTTTATTTTATTATAAAAGATTATTATTCATGTATTGTACACAGATACTATTTACGGAGAACTGTTCATGCATTATTTACGTTATTGTTTATATATGATTTCACTGTTTACGACACTGCTTACTGTATTTGTAAACAACGCATACAATATAAGTATAAAGGTAAAAATAAAATTAAATGTTGTTTGTTTTAAGGTGTCTATTTCATTCCACAACTAAAAAGGTTGGATAATATGATTTGTCATAAATATAATGGTTTAAAATTATGCTATAAATCATTAGAAAAACTAAAATACTTTATAATGGTTTAAAATTATGCTATAAGTCATTAGAAAAATTAAAATATTTTATTATGATAACATGTTTTTTAACAATTGCAAATTCACCCATCAAATGCATTAGTTATATACATATTTTCGTTTGCACTTTTAAGAAGAATTTCAATGCAACATTGCAGGAAATGTTATAAATTCATAAACATTCAATGTACATGTGTGTCTCAAAAATAATAATAAAAGTGAAATAATATCAATGCTAATAAATATAAGAGAAATAGTCTCACATAGAAAGATTTACTCACATACAAAATCTTTATAAGAGTTAAGAACATTAACTCAACAAAAGGGCAAAAAAGGATAAAGTGTCACATGGACAAATGTGGTGGTCTTAAGCATTATGCCACTTGTCTCCTCCATACACTCCTCGTCGGTGTCGCCACCGGTGACACTGGCTTCGGTTTCGGTTGCAGGTCTGAGGGCGTGGGCGTAGAGGCGCTAGTGTCGGCTTGTAGGAGGCACTTAAGCATGACGCATCAGAGCAATCGGGCTACTCGCAGCGTTATGAGGTGACACC
>OZ012741.1:588083547-588157713 GCA_963859935.3 Lathyrus sativus | reverse complement strand
AATTCATGTGATATGTAAGGATTCTTGTAACATTGTTTGTGTGGCCTGATTATTTTGCAGAGAAAAAGAAAGGTCTCTCATTTTCTTGCAGAGTTTTCCTTTGCTGTTGTGAAGCTTATTATTACGCGTGACCTGCGGTCTGCGTTTTGTGGTGGTACGTACAGCTTATGCAGATATCCTCATCTTCATGTTATGGCCAATGGTATTGATTTTTCCTTCTAAACTTTGTATGGTTTTCTTGACAGGTTGTTTGTCATGAAGGATTTCCGCCCACATCACATTGGTCGTACCTTGTGCGAGTGGCTTGGAGGTTCGGGTACAATCGTACCAGTTTGTGTTGTGAAAAACGTGGATGAGTCGAATTCTTTATCCAAGATATGGCTCCACGTATTAAGGTTGAGCTTGGAGATTTCTAGCTGTGTATTCCTAAAACATAGATACAGTGTTGATGTTCTGAAATTCTACAGGTTTTCTTTTGGAGTGTTATGCAAAAGATGAAGGCAGCTGGTGTAGGTTTGGCTTTGAGGTATGTGCAAACCGTACCGCGTGCTGTTGCATTTTGATATTAAGGTATTGTGGAAAGCATCTACTAAAATCACTCTCCCTCTATTTCTCTACAGGTTGTAGTTTTCCTTCTGCCAACATTGTACATGGTGCAGGTGATGTTTTGCTGCAGTTTGATCGGTGGGCCAGCTTGGGGATATGTTTGCTTTTCAATTTTTTCGTACATGAACCTTGTAGCAAAACTTTCGTGACATCCTTGAGGTGAAATGGTGGGTGATGGTTATAACAAGTGGTGCCAGCTTGACCTGTATTATCATGAAAACTGGCAATTGTGATACCATGTACGTGACGACAATATCACATGTTGTGCAATGTCCTGCCTGCGGGTATGCGAAGGCTGGATGGATGGCTGAGAAGTTGTTATACTCTTATTATTTCCATTTTATGCTCATAAATCAAAGTAGCTTGCATACTCTCTATTGTAAAAGTGAATACATAGGCATTTATTTACACGCGGACCTTAGAGCAATGGGATTGGAATTATATCAACTTCTTTTATTTTTTTGACAATGCAAATGAGTCAAAAGTTAACGGGCTCTCTTTTTTTGTGTGGGACTTTGAATGGATTTTGGACATGATAACAACTTTAGAAAAACTATGAATATTGAAGAAAATTTTGACATTAAATGCAACTTGAACCATGGGTAATGGGCTTTAACCCAGAAGGACCCCAAATATACTTTGAAGAAGTTTGAACTAATGTCGTATTCGAGTTAAATCCATAAATTGCGATAAAAACCCAAAACTCAACAACCTTTGAATGAATCATGCCGTAATATGGACCTTTTTGACACATGAGAATCTTGAAACAATAAAAAAATCCCCCTTGATTCAATATAGTTTAATCTCACAAACTCGTGAATCTAAACTTCAAACAAAAGCAACCTATTTTTTTGATTTTCTGAATGATATTTGGTAAATAGATGTGTGGATGAAAAGTATGCACGGGTAGGACAAATTTAGGGTATGACATAAACAAAGAGACGCGACCAAGACGAAGTAGTAGGAACATGGCTACGGATACGAACCACCCAGATAACGCCAACCATCAAGGAGACGGTTCCAATGAGGGGATAAGAGACGAGGGAGTTCCCCCTCCGATACCTTCGACGGGAGAGCAAACGGTGCTTCCAGTAAGGCTAGTACAGACGCCTTCCGTACTTAGGGTAGGATCGACAGTGATAAGGCCTTATACTCAGCCAGTGTTGGAATACATTGGTCACCAAACGTCAAATCCTCAGATTTTGTTAGGAGGAAGTTCGACATCCAGGCAGTTTGTTCCCCCTGGTTTTTCACAGTCACCAAGAAACCCCTCATATGGGATGCCCACTGCTATGATGCAAGGGCTCCAAAGTTCACCTCCTATATTCTCAGATCAGGCGATGGCTTCGCCGCTACAGGGGTCAGGGTCAGGCGTGAACATGGGTCGAAACCCCCAAAGCCAGAGTTTAGGGTATTCGACGCAAGGCCCCAATTTGACCAATACCTCAGTTGCCTGTTTAAGGTAGCAGATGGACGAAAGTAACCTACAAATGGTTCAGACTTTGTTACAAACCATGGGTGAAATATTTCAACCATTAATCCAAAATACAACCCAGACCAATCAACAACTGGCGGTACAACTAACAAGGTTGGCTGAATTCATAGGGGTACCTCCCTTAACCAGAAACCAAGCCGTAGTAACGGGTACCCCACGAGACAACTTGGCGAATATGGCAGAAGTCGACGTAGGAAACCAAGGAAGGATGGCCCCTCCGTTAGTCGAAGGACTTAGGAAGAGCCTTTGCAAAACCAGCCCCGTGGCTTGGGAGAAAGGAATCCAGGAGTAGTGGTTGTGAATCGAAACCAAGACGCAGACAATGTAGTCCAGCATGTTCGTCAAAACAACATAGCCATTGACAATAATCTAGCGGCCATGGTCGAGAGAATTATGGCCAGAAATGGGTTAAACACAGGTTTCACCAGGCCAAACTACACTTCACCTATAGTAGACTATATCCTTCAGGCGGAGTTACCTCCTAGGACGAAAGTACCCAAGTTCACTAAGTTTTCAGGAGATACGACGGAGTCTATCATCGAACATGTGGCTCGTTACCTAATCGAGGCTGGAGAGATAGTTGTTGAAAAGTATATTTCCGACAAATATTTTTAATATCGTATCCACAGAGATTGGTGTTACTACCGCCGTTCTATAATTTCGATTGTTGTAAGTTCAAAAGGTATTCGAATTGTTTGTTTATGACTAAAGTATTCTTTTTACTTATAAGAAAATTAAGACAATAAAATTGATTTTAGAATAGAGTTTAGAAGTCTTGTCAAGATTGAGTTTCACTATCTTTGTTCTTTATATGTTCTTAATACCACATGCATGCATTCAAACTCCAATGATAAAAGTCAAGTGTCCTCTCAATAATATTTATGTCTAAATAAAATTGTGATGGTTACTATATAAATCCTTATACGATCTCTCCATCTAACTATTGATATAATAATCTTGAATGTTTAACACAATAGAAAAGTAGTGAATAAATTTATCTCTACAATTTATTCTCTACTTGGAAAAATATCTTAGGTCAAGAATCAAACTATCTTTCTCAACAATAATTTAATTCTGAATTTTCAATGTAAAGAGAAAATATAATTCCTTATATCAAATGTAGTTTGTTACATGCAATGATAGTAATGTTACATAAACAACATAGGATAGCTACTACCTCAAGCTTGACAAGAAAGAAGTTTAGCTACTCATCATCTTCATTGATTCCATGGAAAATTCTTCAAGAATTTCTTCTTGCATGCCAAAATTCTCCAAGAACAAGAAAAATCTCTTCCAAAATCTCTCTAAGATATCCTACAAACCTAAGAGATGCTAAGACTAAAAGGTGGAATGATTATGTCTTACATGCAAGGAAAAAGTGTCATAAATAAGCTATGGGGCGCCACCCTACAAAAAGTGGTTTTTCTCCCAAGACATGACATGTGTCACCAACTTTGCATGTGGCTGATTTCACCCAGTTCATGGCTCGAAGGATGGTCGCGGCGCGAACTGGTCAGGATTTTGAAAATTTTTTGAATCCGATAACACCCATCCAATTGCCCCTTCATTCTTTTTCAGCACTTGTGTCAATGTATGCTCCTCTTGGGTGGATAAAACATACTTCAAATGTGGGGGTAGCATTTTTAATTCCAACTTTGATTCTTCCACTTTCTTCTTCTCATCCAACTCCTCAATTTTTTCTTCATGAGAGGTGATCTCTCCACAAGACCCTAATTCACACAAAATTTCCGCAATTTATTTTTCCTCCTTTTCGGTTGAGACGTTGTAAGCTCCTATAAGAGATCTCTCCAAGGGACTAGAAAGATGGACTTGATTTGCAACTTCAATGATTTCCTCCTTGATTACATTGATTCGGAAGGAATCGTGCTTGTCTTTAGGATGCTTCATGGCTTCAAAAAGATTAAAAGTTACTTCTTCATCTTGCACTCTCACTTTCATGAGACCATCATCAATGTCAATCACCATCCGGGATGTCTTCATGAATGGCCTTCCGAGAATTAAAGGAACATCACGATCCTCATCCATGTCTATTACCATAAAATCCACCGGGAAGAAGAACTTGTCTACCTTGACTAGCATATCTTGAGCAACTCCGTATGGTGAAGTGGTGGACTTGTCGGCTAGTTGGAGAGTCATTCTTGTATACCTCATCTCAATGTTCCCTAACCTTTTGACAATAGATAAGGGAATTAAATTGATGATGGATCCTAGATCAACCAAACCGTTTCCAGTGTACGTATCTCCAATGGTCACCGGTAAAACTACTCGGCCCAGATCAGACTCCTTCCTTGGGATGTTTTTTTGAATTATAGCGCTGCACCGTGCATCTAGTAAAATTGTTTCATCTTTAATATACCTCTTCTTTTTTGTGAGACTACCTTTCAAGAACTTTGCGTATTTTGGCATTTGTTCTAACGCTTCGGTGAATGGAATACTAATTTGAAGTTGCTTGAGTATATACCTAAACCGTGCATAGTGCCTTGCATTGTCCTTCCTGGATGGTGTGTGCGGGTAAGGTAAGTGTTGGGCTGGAACATGACTCACACCTTTTTCCCCTCTTTTGTTCTTCAACTTTGACTCTTTCTGAACATTACCCTCATGATTCTGTTTTTGTACAGTTCGCGGCGCGAAGCCCTGGCGCGGCGCGACCTGAGATAAATTTTTCTCCTCATCATTTTGAGCTTCCAACACTTTCTCCTCTTGGCTTCCATCTATGATATTTGTATCATCCTCCACTGTACTGCTTCTTGTAAATATTGCTTTACAATGCTCCCTTGGATTAGTTTGAGTGTTGGCGGAGAACGATAGACTTGCTTGTTGTTCTACCAATTGTTTTGCAAGTTGGCCTACTTGAGTCTCCAAGTTTTTGATTGCTGCTTCATTGCTTTTTTGACTTGCCATGGAAGCTTGTATGAATTGTGCAAGCGTATCTTCTAACTTGGAACTTCCTCCTTGTGATTGTTAGACTTGTGTGTTTAGACTTTGATATGGATTTTCTTGCTAAAAATTCTGGTTGTTGAATCTTGATTGTTGGTAGCCTTGGTTGTTCCTTTGAAAAGTGTTGTTGTGTTGTGGGGGATATCTTTGGTAACCTTGACCTTGATTGTTGACATAGCTTACTTCCTCTTGAAACGGGGGACAAAATCCGGTTGGATGATCTCCTTGACAAAGTTCACAACTTGCCACTTGATGTCTAACTTGTGTTCCATGAATCTCCTTCAATTGTTGTGGGAGTTTGGACATTTGTTGAGTGAGCAGCTCCACTTGTTGAGAAAGTAGCTTGTTTTGAGCAAGTATGGCATCGTTGGTATTCAACTCAAGAACTCCTGCTTTCCTTTGTGAAGGACTGCGGTCGTGTTGACTTTGTCGATCGTTGAGTGCCATTTGATCAATAATGGTTTTTGCTTCCTCCGCATTCTTTGACATAAGAGAACCACCTGCGGTAGCGTCTAAGAGTGTCTTTTGTGATGTTTGGAGTCCGTTGAGAAAAATGTGAATTTTTGTGAGATCATCAAAACCATGACCTTTGCATTTCCTCAACATGGATTTGAATCTTTCCCAAGCCTCGTTTAGAGACTTGTTGCTTCCTTGTGTGAATACCGAAATAGCCGTTTTTCCTTCCATGAATCGGGATTGAGGGTAATATCTCTCTAGAAATCTTTCTTCTAACAAATTCCAATCCGTCATCACTCTTGTTGGTTGATCAAGGTACCACTCTTTTGCTTTTCCCACCAATGAGTATGGAAACATTCTCTTGAATAAGTTTTCTTCACCTGCTTCATCTACTCCCGTGGAACCCGCAATCTCATAAACTTTGATGAGATGGTTGTACGGATCTTCATGATCCATTCCAGTGAATAGGTTTGCATAAAGGAGTTGAAAGATTCCAGTCTTCATCTCCGTGTTCCTTTCGCCTCGATCAAATTGAGCTGTCCGCCTTGGACTATTAGCGGATATTTCGGTACGAGCGTCGTCACCCATACTTCCTTCAACGGTTTCTACAACTTCCTCTTCAATTTGAGCAAGTGCAGAATTTGTTTCTTCTTCTCTCCGGTTCCTTTCGTCAGCTAGTTTCTTTCTCCTTCGTGTCTTGCTATTAAGCCTTTGGATTGTTCTTTCAATTTCGGGGTCGAATTGAAATTGCTCCTCGATGGCTTTTTCTCGCATGCACTAGAATCCACAAGACTAACAAACCAAGTGAAACACAAGAGTGATAGAAATAAAAATAAAAACAAGAACTTAGAACAATGAATTATTGCAATGCATGTAATATCGACACCAATCCCCGGCAACGACGCCAATTTGTTGAAAAGTATATTTCCGGTAAATATTTTTAATATCGTATCCACAGAGATTGGTGTTACTACCGCCGTTCTATAATTTCGATTGTTGTAAGTTCAAAAGGTATTCGAATTGTTTGTTTATGACTAAAGTATTCTTTTTACTTATAAGAAAATTAAGACAATAAAATTGATTTTAGAATAGAGTTTAGAAGTCTTGTCAAGATTGAGTTTCACTATCTTTGTTCTTTATATGTTCTTAATACCACATGCATGCATTCAAACTCCAATGATAAAATTCAAGTGTCCTCTCAATAATATTTATGTCTAAATAAAATTGTGATGGTTACTATATAAATCCTTAGACGATCTCTCCATCTAACTATTGATATAATAATCTTGAATGTTTTAACACAATAGAAAAGTAGTGAATAAATCTATCTCTACAATTTATTCTCTACTTGGAAAAATATCTTAGGTCAAGAATCAAGCTATCTTTCTCAACAATAATTTAATTCTGAATTTTCAATGTAAAAAGAAAATATAATTCCTTATATCAAATGTAGTTTGTTACATGCTGTAACACGGTGGGAGAACTGACTTTAAACAATGTTGCGGATAGCAAGAGTCGCCACCGACTTTTATTTTATCCATAAGGAAAGGTTATAAAAGAACAGGAAAGACCTTAGAGAATATTTTGGGTCCGGGGGGTAGGTTATGAAAAGGGAAGGTGTTAGCACCCTTTTCATCCATGGTTATCCATGGGCTCTTAGGTACTTAAGCTCACTTTTGAATTGTTTTGAAATTGTAGTGTGTGAATGGAAAATTTTCAGAATAGTTAATAAATAATCCATGTAAGGATGTGTTAAGAACTTGTTTGAAAACTTGTTGAAAATTTGTTTAAGTGTGAAAAAGTTTTTGAAGTGAGCAAGCACCTAGGAGTAACCTACCCTAATGTTTAAAGGTCTTTCTTATTCTTCATTCTTTCCTTTAGTAAGACTATCCCTACTATAATGGAGTAGGTAGTCCTTACTTTGGATGTTAAGGGACATGTGAGGGACAATTTGACTTTGAAGGCCATTGTGGGATGTAATAAGCACATATAAGGGACCATCATCATTTTTCGAAAGGGACTCGATTCGTAAAGGCAACCATAAGGGACTTTGATGATTTTTCTATTTGAGGGACTTGCTTTATACACCCCACTTAACCATTATTCGTAGGCAACTTGAGGGATATCCTTAGGAAGTGAGACGGCGATTAAAATCGACTTACGTGTGTGACGTGTTTATTTTAATTATCTTTATTTAAAAGTGATCTAAATTTATTTTAATATTACATACAGGTTGTTACACTCCCTAATTACTAACCATAATAATAATTAAATAATTAAATCACTTTACATCCAAGAAACAATTACAAAATAATAAGCAAAATAATTAAATAGCAAAGATAAATAAAATATAAATAAGCAATAATAAATAATAAAGGGGGTTAATTCTAAGTTTACTCGGCAAGACATCGCATCTTGTGCCTACGTATCCTTACGGGAGTGGAATCAGAGTAATCGTAGTTCCCCTCAATAGGGAGGTTAGAAACTTCTTGACTGTGGTCAAGGTCTCAAGGGGAATAAACATGTCTTAAGGACACGCTTACTTGGAGTGTAGGAACTCCAAATTTCTACGTTGAAATGTTATGTTGTAATTAGGGTTAAATTAGGGATTCCACGGCGGGAAACCCTAAAATGAGCGCGGCGGCTCTTTGACCTAATGCTAAGGGTAAAATTGTAATTTTGCCTGCGGCGAGGCATTTGTGAAAATTAGGGTTTGTAATTTTGAGGGTTTGAGGGTTTATGGACTATTGACACGGCGGTCAAACAGTTAGACCTAACCTTCGAATGTGTGTAATGTGACAGGAGTATTGATGAATGTGTGAGATAATTGAATTGTGCACACAGAGAATAATGACCTAATTTAACCATGCAAGCAGAAATTTAAAAGCAGTAATTAAAGCGCGATTGTTAGGGTTCGCAAGATTACAACCGAGAAGCAGTTACAATAATAATAAAACTTAAATAAAACACCACGCAATAGTAGTGATCGTGAGCTGTAAAAGATGAACACCCGTTAGTAAACAAAGTTAGACAGTAATGGGACGGGTCAGGAGAAAAAAAAATGCAATATTGAAGATTTGCGTTGTTTTGAAAGAGATGTTGAATGAAGCTATAAAAAAAAAGAAAAGAGTGAGGTTAGTTAGAAAAAACATTTTAAATTTAATCTTAAAAAAAAAGTTTTAACTTAGATATTTTTAAAAAAAAAGGATTTTTAAGTTATTTATTAAAAAGGTTTTTTTATTTTTATTTATTTTTAAAAAAAACAATTTTAATATTTTAAAAAAATTTATTAAAGTTCAACTACTAATTAAAATGAAAAAGAAAAATAAAAGGTTTTATGAAACAAGTTTTAAATTTTTAAAAAAAACAAAAAAAAAGGTTTTAAAACATTTTAAAAAACAACAAAAATGAAAAGGGTTGGGCCGGTCATCACTCCCGGACCCAACCCGGTTAGTGTGTATATGCATCACAATCAAATTAGGGTTTCAGCACCCTTTGATCCCCTTCGCGGCGCCGTTTGCATTCTTCTTCTTCTCTCTCGATTCTCTCTCGCTCGCGCTCTCATCACGATATCGCCCATTATTCTTCTTCGTTTATGGCTTCTGTCTCCCCTTTTTCTTTCGTATCACCTTCTCCACACACTAAGAAACAGAAACAAACGGTTAATATGCTGATAATGGAGTGAAAAGCTTACGGTGGGTTCAATCGGAGGCAATGATGGTAAACTGAGCTTCGACGGAAGGGATTTGCTCGTCGTGGCTTTAAACGGCGCCGGTGAATCCTCTCCCTCTCGCGACCACTAGGGTTTGCTTGCGACTTGTCCGTTCTTGTCGTTTTTTCTCGCGTTTCACTCAGGTGATATCATTCCCTTTTATAACCCTCTTTTGACTCTCTTTTGGGCCTTGGATTGTTGGATACACGTTATTTTTACTGAAACGATTTGATTTGATTTTATGGAACTTTGGTGAACCGATGCTACTTTGATCTGATTGAGATTCTGATATGATTTTCTTATGTTTCGTTTGAAAACTTTCCCCATTTGGATTCACTTTGATTGGATTTTTTTTCATGTGGATTGATTCGGTTGTGGATTTATCTCTGAATTGGATTTTGAATCAATTTTGTACTTTCCTTTTCCAGATTCACTTGGATATGGATTTTGTGTAACTCGAAAACCCTCTTATTTGGATATCCACTTTGAAACTGATTTGGATAGTTTTTTTCTTGAATCTTTGCAGATGTGGATTTGGATAACTTGTTTGTTTCTGATGTGGATAACTGGTTTTGGATTGCTTGACCCTGTGTTGATGTTGTGATGCTTTGCATTGAGTTAAGCCCTTGCAGATGTTTGAACTGATAGTGCTGATGCTAACATTTTTCTTCTCTTCCAGGATTCCGTTAGCGTGTCCGGAAGTTGCCGTCTTAGCCTGGGTGCTGGAAAGGGTATATGGTGGTGATGACAACTTTAAGAAGTCTGAACCATGTGAATGTTGCTGAGGTTGTGAATGTTTGCTCGTGGTTGCTGGCCAATGTAGCTGATGTACTTTGTTTTGTCTGCTATTGCCCGATGATGGATGGAACTGAGGGCTGAAACAAATGACGCTGTTGCAGTTGTGAATTGACGCTGCTGGTGTCATCATTGCTAATGCTGTCTTTGCTCTCTGTTAGGCTAATATTGGTGATGTTATGCCGCTGTTGGGCTAATGGTTGTTGTTACCTGCTGTGACTTGCTGCTACTATTTGACAGAAACCTGTTGTTGCTTGCATCTAAGGTGTTGCGGCATTACTTACCGTTGATGTGTTTGTCACAACATTGCTGATGTGCTTCTGTATTGCAGGTGCTATCACTTGCTGATATGCCCTACTGCTGGTGTGATGAATGTGAGCTTATCTTGCCCTTTTAATCGAGTTTGCATTTCCTGCTGTGGTTTGTGAACTGGACCTCTGCCCTCTCTTGTTTTTCGAATTGACTTGAACCTGATTCTTTTAATGTACTTGCCAGGATACTGATGCTGATATGGACTTTGATTCTAATATTATCTGTTGGATTTTTGCAGACAAGTCCTCCCTCTGATCTGGGACATCCGTATGGTTTGGATTTTCTACATTCAGTTGTGGATTATCCATGGATCTAATTAGCAATCTGTTGGCATCCGGATTTACTTGATAGATTCCAATTACGTACTGGTTTCGAAGCAATCCTTCGGCAAAATCCATTTCGACCCGAAACTTCTTTTTACTCTTCATCTCTCGGTTGCCCCTTAGATAAGAACAGATGTTACCTGATCTAACGCTAATGGCGCGGATCGGTAACGGGGGTAGGATGCGGCTTCGGTTGTGCCACTCCCGGCACTCGATGATGACAATGTTCTGAGAGTGTCAAATTCATCTTTCTAACATCTTCCTACTCTGTTCTGTTTTGTTTCTCTTATTTTTTTGCAGGTGATCGGGAACTTCGAGGAACACTCAAGGGAAGGATACCATGAAGAAGCCTTAGGAGTTTTTAGGATTTAGGATTTTTTAGAGTAGATGTAACATTTGTAAATGTAATCTCACAGCAATTCAAATGTGAAATGATTCACTTCCTTTTGTAAAATGATATTCTTATGAAATAAAAATTCCATGATCATTCAACTTTGAATCTATTTATATTTATTTCTAGTTATAAATTATAAACATTTGTGAATAAATTCACAAATATTTAAATTCATTATTCTAGTCATAAACCATAAATACTCACGAATGATATTCTTGCTCATGTACTTGTCTCGTTGGTAGTCCTAATCTCATCACCTGACTTCATTCATTTGGATTCTAGCCAACAATATTCTCCTCATTTTCTAACCAAACGCGAATGTGCGCCATAATCACAACAGATTTAGTATCAATGATGATATTGCCCGTAATTGAATTCCACTGACCAAATGATATAAGCAACAATCCAATAATACCCAATTACACTGCGCCTTATTAACAGCAACGGAAATGCTCTGGCAATAAACCATGAGCGATAAAATGGACCTTAAATCCAGTTATGCCCGACAAATTTCGATACCGAACACATCGAATTGGCACCTTGATATAATCAAAACAAGTGATAAATAAATGCCTCAGAAATAGTGTCTCAAGTGTCTCACAGCTCAGTAACAGCCCGTCTTCAAAGAATTAGCGGAATCCACGTAAAAATGACCAAAATACCCCTGGGACCAAATCTGAAGTCTTGGAAGTCCATTTAGCCTGATTAAAGTCAAAACCCTAGTTTTGGATGCACTGCTTAGGAGGTGCATTGTCCGAGGGAATTGTCAACTCTTCTGACCAATTGTGAATTTTGTGAACCTTGTGAACCTTCTTGGAACACAAAGTCTTGTATTGTGAGGGCAAATTTTGGGGTGCAACAGCTGCCCCTGTTCAATTTTCTGAAACCTGAGGGGTTAGATTGGTATATTTGCCAGTCGTAACCTGGAAGGTTGAAGGGGATTGAACACAAAAGCCCAAAAATTTGCACTCACCAGTGCATGGAGTGATATTGATGGTTGGTTGAACATGATTGAGTGGGCTTAAAGATGCCACTAGGGGAAAGTTCTTCAGTAGTATAATGAGAACTGTCAGGAGTCTGGAGTAATACTGATGTAACAGCATGTCTTCATGAGGATAGAGCAATCAATAATGATAACCCTAAAGCAGTCTTGAAGTAATAAATCTGACCTCAGGAGGATAGAGCAATCAATAACTCTAAAGCAGTCTTGAAGTAATAATGGCTTCAGGAGGATAGAGCAGTCTTGAAATAATAATGTGATATGTCTTCAGGAGGATAGAGCAATGGATAACTCTAAAGCAGTCTTGAAATAATTAGATGGCTTCAGGAGGATAGAGCAATGAATAGCTCTAAAGCAGTCTTGAAGTAATAATGGCTTCAGGAGGATAGAGCAATCAATAACTCTAAAGCAGTCTTGAAGTAATAATGTGATATGTCTTCAGGAGGATAGAGCAATCAATAGCTCTAAAGCAGTCTTGAAGTAATGATTTCAGGAGGATAGAGCAATGGATAGCTCTAAAGCAGTCTTGAAATAATAATGTAATTTCAGGAGGATAGAGCAATGGATAACTCTAAAGCAGTCTTGAAATAATTAGATGGCTTCAGGAGGATAGAGCAATGAATAGCTCTAAAGCAGTCTTGAAGTAGTAATATGACCTCATGAGGATAGAGCAATGAATAGCTCTAAAGCAGTCTTGAAGTAATAGGATGATTTCAGGAGGATAGAGCAATTAGTAGCTCTAAAGCAGTCTTGAAGTCATGAGAGGCTATCAGGAGGATAAAATAACCCTGAGGTTACAATAAAGCAGTCCCAAAGTAATAAGAAGCTCATCAGGAGGATAAAGTAACCCTGAGGTTACAATAAAGCAGTCCCAAAGATCATAAGATTGTTTGTTGGATAATTAACCTGAAAACAAGGTAGCATTCTGTATAACAACATTAGTTTATGCTTTATGTATGCATGTATGACATGATGCACTTAGGTAATGTACTATAGACATATATGTTATGGTATGATGTAAATGATGTATGTATGCTATGACACTGCTGGAAGTGTCTGGATATCCTTGTATAACAACTGCTGGCCAAGGAAAATAAATCCCGATTCGTTGTTGAAGAATATATAACCCTCCGTCTGCTGGGGATAACAAGGTATAGATAACCTCCCGTTGTTGGGGATAACAAGGTATAGATAACCTCCCGTTGTTGGGGATAGTAGGGTATAGATAACCTTCGTTTTCGTTTGATAGTAGGATAAGTATAACATTCGTTTTCGTTTGATAGTAGGATAAGTATAACATCCCGTCTTCGTTCATCGTGCCCTTATTGGAAAGTAATTTCCCGTATATCCGTATAAGGATAAAAGAGATGGATATAAATTCCAGGGGAGATTAGACTTTGTGAAAATGGATTAGTCCTACTAATGGTTTGTAACTGTCTTGTAAAGATGAACCGGCGAAGCTTCGTTGAAATCCTTCCCTCGTTCGTCCTTAGTAAATACTATTACTGCATTTTCATGCATTTCTGGTAAACATCAATCATATTAAAAGCATACATGCGTTTCTGGTAAACATCAATCATATTCAAAGGCATACATACATTCAAACACAACCAATGGACGTTTCGCTTATGTAAATAGGGTAAAAGTGAATCTGGATTCAAAAGATGGAATTTATTTATATCAAAAGTGACCCATACACGGGTAAGTTTGTACAAGGAGACATAAACCCTAGTAAGAGAATTTTGTCATGAAGTTTTACAAAAAGAATCAGCTATGTGGGAAATAATCCTATTGAGTTTCAATTCTACTATTGCCACTCAAGTATCTCATCTTCTTGCTGTTGAGACGGAAACGATTGGATTGAGCTTTATCTATTTGAGCTTGAGTAAGTAGTACAACTGGTTGCAGTTTCATGAGTGATCCAAACGAGACATAGTCATACGCTTTAATCCCTAACTTTTGCCTGGATTGCCCTTTCAGGTTTTCAATCCACCGGGATACCCTTTTTTGCCCAAGCCGCCTTTTCAGGTTTTCGACTTGCCGGGTGTATATCTTTTTATATATATATCCCTAATTTTTGCCCAAACCCTTTTGGTTTGCCGGGATGCCCTTATTTTTGCCTAGGCCTGTCAACCTAGCGGGTCTCTTTTTATGCGTAGTATTTTTTAACTATGTCTGCGTTTACAGGTTGTGGGAAGTCTTCACCATCCATTGTAGTCAGTATCATGGCACCTCCTGAGAACACTGTCTTGACTACAAATGGTCCCTCATATGTTGGAGTCCACTTGCCCCTAGGATCACCCTGTGGTAATATGATACGCTTGATTACCAAGTCACCAGCCTGATATACCTTTGGCTTAACCTTCTTGTTAAAAGCTTTGATCATCCGTTTCTGGTACATCTGGCCATGACAAACTGCTGCTAACCTTTTCTCATCAATCAAATTTATCTGGTCAAGTCGAGTCTGAATCCACTCATCTTCATCCAAGCCTGCATCCTTCATAATTCTCAAGGAGGGGATCTGAACTTCAATAGGCAGAACTGCTTCCATACCATAGACTAAGGAGAATGGGGTTGCCCATGTTGAAGTACGTATTGTAGTACGATAGCCATGCAGAGCAAATGGTAACATCTCGTGCCAATCCTTGTAAGTAACAGTCATCTTCTGTACAATCTTCTTAATGTTCTTATTAGCAGCTTCAACTGCCCCATTCATCTTTGGACGATACGGAGAAGAGTTGTGATGCTTAATCTTGAACTGCATCTTCGAAATCAACAAGGTAGTATGGGTCAACATATACTGTCTTAGTCGGCGAGCAGCCCATGCCAAAGCGCAGCAAGTTTTCTCGAGCAGTGAGTATCTTGTTTCACAGTCGGTAAACTTTTTGCTAAGGTAGTATATTGCCTGCTCTTTTCGACCAGACTCGTCATGTTGCCCCAATACACACCCCATTGAGTTGTCTAATACTGTTAAATACATAATCAAGGGTCTTCCATCAACTGGTGGCATTAAAATTGGAGGTTCTAGCAAATATCTCTTGATTTCATCAAAGGCAGTCCGGCACTCATCATTCCATTCCATCACCTGATCTTTCTTCAACAACTTGAAGATTGGCTCACAGATGGTAGTTAACTGGGAAATAAATCTTGCAATGTAGTTCAATCGTCCCAAGAAACCTCTAACCTCCTTCTCAGTACGGGGAGTTGGCATCTCTCGTATAGCTTTCACTTTTGCAGGATCCACTTCAATACCTTTTCCACTGACAATGAAACCCAGGAGCTTTCCAGATCTAACTCCAAAAGTACACTTGTTTGGATTTAATCTCAACCTGTATTTCTTCAACCTCTCAAACAACTTGTGCAGATGATCAAGATGTTGTTCTTCATTCTGAGACCTGGCTATCATATCATCCACATATACCTCTATCTCATGATGAATCATATCATGAAACAAAGCCACCATAGCATGCTGATATGTTGCCCCTATCTTGACCTCTTTTCTGTTTTCTTCAGTTCCCAGATTCACAACTTCGACTGGCTCTTCATGTGGCTGTATAGCTTTCTCTTCTTGTTGTAACAACCTAGCAAGCTCTACAGGTATTTCACGATCGTCCTCGTCTCCGTCTTCAGTTTGATAGATCGGATTCTCGAAATTGTAATTGGCAATAGTAGAACTGTTATCAACTGGATCCAGAGTGGATGAGGATCGGCATTTTAGGGACGTGGGTGTGTGTAAGAACACATAGCTGATAAAGCAAAAATAAAAGAAAAAGAAAGACAAGGAACACAATATTTACGAAAACGAAACGTCCATTGATTTTATGGAATGAAGTATGCAAATGAAATGACAACCCGTAACAAGCACACCATTGTGCCCCGGGTAAGGCACATGGCTTGAAAGTTTAAATTTAAAAACATAACACAGTAATAGTATTTACTCCTGACTAAAGGAGATAGGGACAACATCTTCAGCTTCCCAATTATTGAGTCCAGCACCCACAGTAGGAAAAATCCATGCCTCCAAGTTGTAGTCTTCATCTTGGTCTCCCACAGCATTGATAACCCCTTGATTGGTGATACGAACAGCACGAGCACGATGAACAGCCTTCTGGGACTCTGCAGTGAAACCCAAACCAAACTTGTCAGACTTGTATGGAATATCAGGAAGCTGACCCCAAATAGTACAACCATCTTCTTCCACCATAGCTTTTGCGTCATTGAGGGAGGCCATTGCCATTGTTGGAGGGTTTCTGATGACCACAGGAACCTTCTTCACAGCAGGAGGAGTCACACAATCCTTAACAGCCCAGGGAACCACTTCAAATGACTGACATGGAGTTTCAATGTATTCACCTTCTACTTCCAGATACTTGAAAGTGTTTACATGGCTGACAAAGTATTCTTCCTCTCCAAAGACAGTAACAACTTTTCCATTCACCGGATATCTCAACTTTTGATGTAATGTGGAGGTCACAGCACCTGCCCCATGGATCCAGGGACGACCAAGCAGACATGAGTACGAAGGACGAATGTCCATCACATAGAAGGTAGCAGTAAACACCTGAGAGCCAACCTTGATTGGAAGATCAATTTCCCCATGCACTACTCTTCTAGAACCATCAAAAGCCTTTACTACAATATTACTGGGCTTCAATACCGTATCTTCAGGACTCAGCTTGTTCAGGACTTCCTTAGGCAACACATTCAGAGAGGAACCATTGTCCATCAGCACATGAGACAGGGTAGTGCCCCTGCATTCAATTGAAATATGCAAGGCCCTGTTATGATCCCTCTTGGCAGGGGTCAAGTCAGCATCAGAAAATCCTAACCCGTTGTCATAGGTCAGGTGAGCAACACAATTCTCAAACTGGTCCACAGAAATTGCACTGGGTACATGAGCCATCTTTAGAAACTTGATCAATGACTTGGCATGAGCCTCAGAACATAATAACAGGGAGAGCATAGAAATCTTTGAGGGAGTATGCCCCAGCTGATCAACAATATCATAATCACTCTTGCGAATGATTTTCAATACTTCTCCCATCTGCTTAGAGAGGTCATCAGCAGCTGGCACATCAGTAGATACAGGCTCAATAACAGGACCCTTGCCCCGAGCATTAGTGGTGGAAGTAACAGCAGGAGTAACTGCACTCTTAGAAGCAACTGGAGGAGAGAAGACTCTTCCACTACGAGTGATCTTGCTAGATCCAGCAATATTATCAATGTCAACAGGCATATCAGGTAAAGGCTCCTGTTTGACACCATGGATGTAAACATCAGACCCATAGTGCCAAGGCACAGCTTTGTCAGATGTATAAGGAATAGGACCAGGAGTGGTAATGATCAGAGGAGCTACTCTGGCTTCAGTGACAACTTTCACAGGACCTTCAGCAGTAATCTTGATTGGGCCCTGATGAGTGATTTTAATGGGACCCTTTGAAGTGATTCTTAGTGGTACTTTGTCAACCATATCAACCTCTTCAATCTTCTTACCCTGAGTCAGATGATCTACCATACTTTCTACAGATGCTGGTCTTCTTTCAAACACTATAGTATACTTATCCATGAGACGTTGAATCCCATCTCTCAAAATGAAGCAACTATCCGGCTTATAGGTACAATACAAACAATCTTCACGACAACCTGGAAAGATCCCAGCTTGTACTAACCTCTTTTTGATAACAGACAATGGTGTGCTCAACTCCATAACCGAATAGACATGCAGATCTTCATCAATATCTTCATCAATGGCGTTGACAGTCTTCTCGTGATTTGGCATTGGAGCTGTAATCACATTTGGAGTACCTGGTGGATCAAACTCAATTTCTCCAGCATCAATCATGTCTTGAATTTTGTTCTTCAAGACCCAGCAGTTATTAGTATCATGTCCTGGACAGTTTGAATGATATGCACATCGTGCATTGGGATTGTACTTGGGAGATGTAACATTGGGATTTTGAGGGGCCTCCCTCAGGGTAATAAGTTCAGCTTTCAACAAGTGTTGCAATGCCTGAGCCATTGACATGTTGATCTTCGTGAACTGTCTTCTAGCCCTCTGTTGGTTGCCTTGAGGCTGCTCTGTTGTTGCAGGAGTTGGATTTGAAATATGAACTGCACTAACAGACTGATGCCTTCTGTTACGATCAGGCTGACCATACACAGCATTAGATTCTTTCTTCCCAGTGGGAGGCTTCTTTGCAGCACCTGATGAAGAAGTGCCCACTTGGATCTTACCACTCTTGATACCATTCTCTACTCGCTCTCCTGTCATGATCAACTCAGTGAAGCCAGATGATGAGCTTCCAATGAGATGACTGTAAAACGGACCATTCAGCGTACACATGAACATATCAACCAACTCCCTATCAGTCAAAGGGGGTTGAACTCTTCCAGCTAAGTCTCTCCACTTCTGAGCATACTCCTTAAAGCTTTCTTTGGCACCCATAGACATGCTTTGAAGCTGCATGCGAGTGGGGGCTAAGTCAGCATTGTATTGATACTGCTTGTAGAAAGCTTCAGCAAGGTCATTCCAATCTCGGATGTTGACACTCTCCAACTGATAATACCACTCTAGCTGAGCTCCAGATAAACTCTCTTGAAAGAAATGGATCCACAACTTTTTATCAGCAGTGTGGGGTTGCATTCTTCTGACATAAGACCTCAGATGCAATTTGGGACAAGAGACCCCATCACAGACAACAAATGTAGGAACTTTGAACCCAATGGGTATGACCACCCCAGATATCAAGCTCAAATCCTCAAAATCCAGCCCAGATGATTTCTGTAATTCCATAGCATCCATTCTATCCACCAGCATCTTGAATTTGTCTTCGTTAGGCTCATGGTAGTAGTTAGCCTCAGAATCAGAGTCCCCCATAGTGTTGTGGAGACTGCCTCTCTCCTGCTCAGATTCTTCAGATTCATGGTCTTCAACCTGTTCCTTGGTCTTGTCAGGACCTTTGAACCTTCTTCCCATGTTGAGCAACCCAGCAGACCTTCTAGCCTTCTTAGTCTTCTTGGCCAGCAGTGTCTTCAATTCATCCTGCCCCTTGGATAGGTTCAGGATCAGCTCTTGGAACTGTGCATTTTGTGCCTGGAGATCCTTAACTGATTGTTCAAGAGCCATTGCTGAAATAAACAGCGAGAAGATGAGAACCCTGTGCACAATTATAACCTGTGATGCAATGATATGGGAATGCATATGCAATGTTTTCAAGGACCGCAGGATTTAAATTTGCTTAAACAAACAAGAAAGTAACTTTTTATTAGTAATAACTTGTTTTGCCTTTTAGGCTTATAAAAAATGAAAACGAAATAAGTACAAAAGATGGGGTTTTAAGTCTCCCATGGACGTTTCCTCTTTGTGTTGAGGTATGAGTTGAGGTTTCGTTCCTCATGAAGTAGCTTTGTTAGCTCTAGGATCCTTGCTTGGCTTGCTTTGTAATGAGCCTCGAAAGCATCCCTTTGCTCTTTCAGTTGGATCCATGATCTCTGCAAGTCTTCCATATCAGTAGGCATGTCTGGGTGAAGGATGGTATAAGCTGTGTCTCCTTCAGCAACAGGTTCCATGGTAACTGGTAGGATGGCAGGATATGGCATCATGAGTGTCTGAGCACGAAATCGTACCCATCTGAGATAAGCCCCCGTAGGAATGGTGTACTTAGGCTCCAGTGTCTTGCTGTCAATCCTGTTTACCTTTCCCCAAGCTCGTATGAATCTCTGACGGTAACCCTGAAGATCGTTGTCGTAGTCAAACACAATGCCCTGAATCAACATGTCATGTGGACCATCGCTCCGGGCGTAACCAAACTGTCGTAAAGCTAGAGATGGGTTGTAGGTGATGCCTCCTCTTATGCCTAGAAGTGGCACATTAGGAAACTCCCCACAACGGTCAATGATGGTGACATTCTCCATAGATCTGGAGCACCAATGGATGTCTGAGTGAGAAAGTGACATGATCCTCTTGGACCATCTGAACCCTTGCTCATTCTTCATTACTGAGCGAGGAAGGTGAGAAATAAACCACCTAGAAAGTAAAGGTATGCAGCACATCAAAGTTCCTCTTGCCCTTGTAGTACGGGTGTGAAGAGAATGTAGGATGTCTCCAAGTAAGGTAGGCACTGGATTGTGACTCAGGAATATGTTGATGGCATGAACGTCTATGAACTGATCAGGATTGGGGAACAACACTAAGCCATAAATCAATAAGGCTAAGATCTTCTCAAAAGCATCGTAGCTCATAGCCTTCAAGAACATTTGAGCTTTATCCACTAATACTTTGGCAAGAATACCTTTAACTCCACTTCTCGTTTCTAGAACAATGTCAGACTTCTTCAGATGTAGAGTTGCAGCAATAACTTCTGGTTTAAGCTCCTTCTCTAAGCCTGTGAATGGCTTCTGATCAAGAACAGGTATACCCAGAAGTTTAGAGAACTCCTCCATGGTTGGAACCAGCTGATAATCAGGAAAAGTAAAGCAATGGTGCTTAGGGTCAAAGAACTGAAACAGCATACTCATCATGTCTTCACTGAACCCTGAAGTAACTAGATCCAATAAGTGACCATGTCTCTTGTTGAACTGGGAATGATCAGGTACTAGGGAAACCAACTCCTTGAGCTTAGCAGGTATCCCTACAAAGTTGATCCTGATGGTGTTTCTACGAGCAGAAGCCATGACCTGCAACAAAGAACAAAGATAAATCCTTTGGTCCTTGAAATGGTTAGGGAAAATGATATGCTTATGATGCATGATGATGTCATGATGTCATGCTCAATCACAAACATGTGGCATACACAAACAAGTCACACCATAGCCCTAGGTTTAAAGGCTTGCATGAGGTTCAAAGGCAAGTACCCTCCCCTGAAGTTAGATGGTTCATCCTGTCCTACAAAAGTAACCAGGTTCTAAGGGATCTCAATATCATTGATCCTTCACAAGGGTGGTTGTTCAGAAGGCAACTTACTTGCCAACCAAAACCCTCCAAGTTTAAGATCTCAATGAGCGTAGTATCGAGTGTCAACCAACTTCAGTCTGCACCAAAGCCGGTTACCTCACTACTTTCTAAAGGCCAAGATGAGTTAACTAGGGTTCTAAAAGTCAGTTAGTGCATTGACAACATATGGCAGCCTCAATATTATCCTCAACTTGACTTAAGGAATATAAGCACCAACCAAGAAGTCGCACTAACTATGGCCACCAGATCAACCGTATCGATATACGTCGTACAGTTTCCTTGGTCTATTGCCATTTACCTAAGGTACACTAGATCCGGGTTAGGACCTTTCACACATAAGAGCACCCCAACAATATAATAATAAAGCAAACAAGGCAAACAATTTAAAGTGATCTTAATTCCTAAGGGTACCCCTCTTAAATAGATCCCCAGCAGAGTCGCCAGTTCTGTAACACGGTGGGAGAACTGACTTTAAACAATGTTGCGGATAGCAAGAGTCGCCACCGACTTTTATTTTATCCATAAGGAAAGGTTATAAAAGAACAGGAAAGACCTTAGAGAATATTTTGGGTCCGGGGGGTAGGTTATGAAAAGGGAAGGTGTTAGCACCCTTTTCATCCATGGTTATCCATGGGCTCTTAGGTACTTAAGCTCACTTTTGAATTGTTTTGAAATTGTAGTGTGTGAATGGAAAATTTTCAGAATAGTTAATAAATAATCCATGTAAGGATGTGTTAAGAACTTGTTTGAAAACTTGTTGAAAATTTGTTTAAGTGTGAAAAAGTTTTTGAAGTGAGCAAGCACCTAGGAGTAACCTACCCTAATGTTTAAAGGTCTTTCTTATTCTTCATTCTTTCCTTTAGTAAGACTATCCCTACTATAATGGAGTAGGTAGTCCTTACTTTGGATGTTAAGGGACATGTGAGGGACAATTTGACTTTGAAGGCTATTGTGGGATGTAATAAGCACATATAAGGGACCATCATCATTTTTCGAAAGGGACTCGATTCGTAAAGGCAACCATAAGGGACTTTGATGATTTTTCTATTTGAGGGACTTGCTTTATACACCCCACTTAACCATTATTCGTAGGCAACTTGAGGGATATCCTTAGGAAGTGAGACGGCGATTAAAATCGACTTACGTGTGTGACGTGTTTATTTTAATTATCTTTATTTAAAAGTGATCTAAATTTATTTTAATATTACATACAGGTTGTTACACTCCCTAATTACTAACCATAATAATAATTAAATAATTAAATCACTTTACATCCAAGAAACAATTACAAAATAATAAGCAAAATAATTAAATAGCAAAGATAAATAAAATATAAATAAGCAATAATAAATAATAAAGGGGGTTAATTCTAAGTTTACTCGGCAAGACATCGCATCTTGTGCCTACGTATCCTTACGGGAGTGGAATCAGAGTAATCGTAGTTCCCCTCAATAGGGAGGTTAGAAACTTCTTGACTGTGGTCAAGGTCTCAAGGGGAATAAACATGTCTTAAGGACACGCTTACTTGGAGTGTAGGAACTCCAAATTTCTACGTTGAAATGTTATGTTGTAATTAGGGTTAAATTAGGGATTCCACGGCGGGAAACCCTAAAATGAGCGCGGCGGCTCTTTGACCTAATGCTAAGGGTAAAATTGTAATTTTGCCTGCGGCGAGGCATTTGTGAAAATTAGGGTTTGTAATTTTGAGGGTTTGAGGGTTTATGGACTATTGACACGGCGGTCAAACAGTTAGACCTAACCTTCGAATGTGTGTAATGTGACAGGAGTATTGATGAATGTGTGAGATAATTGAATTGTGCACACAGAGAATAATGACCTAATTTAACCATGCAAGCAGAAATTTAAAAGCAGTAATTAAAGCGCGATTGTTAGGGTTCGCAAGATTACAACCGAGAAGCAGTTACAATAATAATAAAACTTAAATAAAACACCACGCAATAGTAGTGATCGTGAGCTGTAAAAGATGAACACCCGTTAGTAAACAAAGTTAGACAGTAATGGGACGGGTCAGGAGAAAAAAAAATGCAATATTGAAGATTTGCGTTGTTTTGAAAGAGATGTTGAATGAAGCTATAAAAAAAAGAAAAGAGTGAGGTTAGTTAGAAAAAACATTTTAAATTTAATCTTAAAAAAAAAGTTTTAACTTAGATATTTTTAAAAAAAGGATTTTTAAGTTATTTATTAAAAAGGTTTTTTTATTTTTATTTATTTTTAAAAAAAACAATTTTAATATTTTAAAAAAATTTATTAAAGTTCAACTACTAATTAAAATGAAAAAGAAAAATAAAAGGTTTTATGAAACAAGTTTTAAATTTTTAAAAAAAACAAAAAAAAGGTTTTAAAACATTTTAAAAAACAACAAAAATGAAAAGGGTTGGGCCGGTCATCACTCCCGGACCCAACCCGGTTAGTGTGTATATGCATCACAATCAAATTAGGGTTTCAGCACCCTTTGATCCCCTTCGCGGCGCCGTTTGCATTCTTCTTCTTCTCTCTCGATTCTCTCTCGCTCGCGCTCTCATCACGATATCGCCCATTATTCTTCTTCGTTTATGGCTTCTGTCTCCCCTTTTTCTTTCGTATCACCTTCTCCACACACTAAGAAACAGAAACAAACGGTTAATATGCTGATAATGGAGCGAAAAGCTTACGGTGGGTTCAATCGGAGGCAATGATGGTAAACTGAGCTTCGACGGAAGGGATTTGCTCGTCGTGGCTTTAAACGGCGCCGGTGAATCCTCTCCCTCTCGCGACCACTAGGGTTTGCTTGCGACTTGTCCGTTCTTGTCGTTTTTTCTCGCGTTTCACTCAGGTGATATCATTCCCTTTTATAACCCTCTTTTGACTCTCTTTTGGGCCTTGGATTGTTGGATACACGTTATTTTTACTGAAACGATTTGATTTGATTTTATGGAACTTTGGTGAACCGATGCTACTTTGATCTGATTGAGATTCTGATATGATTTTCTTATGTTTCGTTTGAAAACTTTCCCCATTTGGATTCACTTTGATTGGATTTTTTTTCATGTGGATTGATTCGGTTGTGGATTTATCTCTGAATTGGATTTTGAATCAATTTTGTACTTTCCTTTTCCAGATTCACTTGGATATGGATTTTGTGTAACTCGAAAACCCTCTTATTTGGATATCCACTTTGAAACTGATTTGGATAGTTTTTTTCTTGAATCTTTGCAGATGTGGATTTGGATAACTTGTTTGTTTCTGATGTGGATAACTGGTTTTGGATTGCTTGACCCTGTGTTGATGTTGTGATGCTTTGCATTGAGTTAAGCCCTTGCAGATGTTTGAACTGATAGTGCTGATGCTAACATTTTTCTTCTCTTCCAGGATTCCGTTAGCGTGTCCGGAAGTTGCCGTCTTAGCCTGGGTGCTGGAAAGGGTATATGGTGGTGATGACAACTTTAAGAAGTCTGAACCATGTGAATGTTGCTGAGGTTGTGAATGTTTGCTCGTGGTTGCTGGCCAATGTAGCTGATGTACTTTGTTTTGTCTGCTATTGCCCGATGATGGATGGAACTGAGGGCTGAAACAAATGACGTTGTTGCAGTTGTGAATTGACGCTGCTGGTGTCATCATTGCTAATGCTGTCTTTGCTCTCTGTTAGGCTAATATTGGTGATGTTATGCCGCTGTTGGGCTAATGGTTGTTGTTACCTGCTGTGACTTGCTGCTATTATTTGACAGAAACCTGTTGTTGCTTGCATCTAAGGTGTTGCGGCATTACTTACCGTTGATGTGTTTGTCACAACATTGCTGATGTGCTTCTGTATTGCAGGTGCTATCACTTGCTGATATGCCCTACTGCTGGTGTGATGAATGTGAGCTTATCTTGCCCTTTTAATCGAGTTTGCATTTCCTGCTGTGGTTTGTGAACTGGACCTCTGCCCTCTCTTGTTTTTCGAATTGACTTGAACCTGATTCTTTTAATGTACTTGCCAGGATACCGATGCTGATATGGACTTTGATTCTAATATTATCTGTTGGATTTTTGCAGACAAGTCCTCCCTCTGATCTGGGACATCCGTATGGTTTGGATTTTCTACATTCAGTTGTGGATTATCCATGGATCTAATTAGCAATCTGTTGGCATCCGGATTTACTTGATAGATTCCAATTACGTACTGGTTTCGAAGCAATCCTTCGGCAAAATCCATTTCGACCCGAAACTTCTTTTTACTCTTCATCTCTCGGTTGCCCCTTAGATAAGAACAGATGTTACCTGATCTGACGCTAATGGCGCGGATCGGTAACGGGGGTAGGATGCGGCTTCGGTTGTGCCACTCCCGGCACTCGATGATGACAATGTTCTGAGAGTGTCAAATTCATCTTTCTAACATCTTCCTACTCTGTTCTGTTTTGTTTCTCTTATTTTTTTGCAGGTGATCGGGAACTTCGAGGAACACTCAAGGGAAGGATACCATGAAGAAGCCTTAGGAGTTTTTAGGATTTAGGATTTTTTTAGAGTAGATGTAACATTTGTAAATGTAATCTCACAGCAATTCAAATGTGAAATGATTCACTTCCTTTTGTAAAATGATATTCTTATGAAATAAAAATTCCATGATCATTCAACTTTGAATCTATTTATATTTATTTTTAGTTATAAATTATAAACATTTGTGAATAAATTCACAAATATTTAAATTCATTATTCTAGTCATAAACCATAAATACTCACGAATGATATTCTTGCTCATGTACTTGTCTCGTTGGTAGTCCTAATCTCATCACCTGACTTCATTCATTTGGATTCTAGCCAACAATATTCTCCTCATTTTCTAACCAAACGCGAATGTGCGCCATAATCACAACAGATTTAGTATCAATGATGATATTGCCCGTAATTGAATTCCACTGACCAAATGATATAAGCAACAATCCAATAATACCCAATTACACTGCGCCTTATTAACAGCAACGGAAATGCTCTGGCAATAAACCATGAGCGATAAAATGGACCTTAAATCCAGTTATGCCCGACAAATTTCGATACCGAACACATCGAATTGGCACCTTGATATAATCAAAACAGGTGATAAATAAATGCCTCAGAAATAGTGTCTCAAGTGTCTCACAGCTCAGTAACAGCCCGTCTTCAAAGAATTAGCGGAATCCACGTAAAAATGACCAAAATACCCCTGGGACCAAATCTGAAGTCTTGGAAGTCCATTTAGCCTGATTAAAGTCAAAACCCTAGTTTTGGATGCACTGCTTAGGAGGTGCATTGTCCGAGGGAATTGTCAACTCTTCTGACCAATTGTGAATTTTGTGAACCTTGTGAACCTTCTTGGAACACAAAGTCTTGTATTGTGAGGGCAAATTTTGGGGTGCAACACATGCAATGATAGTAATGTTACATAAACAACATAGGATAGCTACTACCTCAAGCTTGACAAGAAAGAAGTTTAGCTACTCATCATCTTCATTGATTCCATGGAAAATTCTTCAAGAATTTCTTCTTGCATGCCAAAACTCTCCAAGAACAAGAAAAATCTCTTCCAAAATCTCTATAAGATATCCTACAAACCTAAGAGATGCTAAGACTAAAAGGCGGAATGATTATGTCTTACATGCAAGGGAAAAGTGTCATAAATAAGCTATGGGGCGCCACCCTACAAAAAGTGGTTTTTCTCCCAAGACATGACATGTGTCACCAACTTTGCATGTGGCTGATTTCACCTAGTTCGCGACTCGAAGGTTGGTCGTGGCGCGAACCGTCAAAAACAGAATTGCTTTGTTTTGTTTGTGTTTTCTCATCAATTCCTTTTCCAAGCTTTTATCCTCAAGAGTTGCTCTAGAGATCATTCTGTTCTTGACATACATTCTACAAAAACTAGAGAAAAAGTGAAATATCTAATCGAACAAAATAAAATAACTTAAATTAAATGTTTACAAAAATTGTGATAAAAATTGTGTGATTTTAATAAGAAATTGGTAAAAGGGACCGATAAAAATATATAAAAATTAGTATCAATTGGTCCCTAACAATAGCGAACGATGAAAGTCTTAGGATAAAATACTTCCCAAGTTCTCTTACTAAGAACGCCTTTACCTGGTTCACAACGCTTCCCCCTAACACGGTGTGTAATTGGATCCAGTTAGAGCGTTTGTTCCATGAGCAGTTCTTTATGGGTCAGACTAAAATCAGCTTAAAATAACTCGCTAGTGTGAAGCGTAAGTTTTCTGAGCCGATAGAGGAATACCTTAATAGGTTCTGGTTGCTCAAGGCCAGATGCTTCACGCAGGTCCCTGAGCATGAGTTGGTCGAAATGGCCGCTGGGGGTCTTGACTACTCTATTAGGAAAAAGTTGGATACCCAGTATCTAAGGGACATGGCCCAATTAGCCGATTGAGTTCGACAACTCGAAAGACTCAAAGACGAAAAGGCTAAGTTTAATAAAAATAAAAAGGTAGCTTTTGTCGAATATAATGAGAACGTCAAAGGTCTGTGTGATGAGTCTGTGAGTTTCGACGATGGCGAAGTGGACCTTGCTGAACTTAAGCAAGGACCGCCTTACCTATACAAAGTATTGGCTCCCCCATAAGGGAAGAGTTATGTAGAATCTGAAAAGAATGATAGGTTCCCAAAGAAAACATATACTTTCGACATCACAAAATGTGATGAAATATTCGATTTGTTAGTTAAAGACGGACAAATGATAGTGCCTCCTGGCGCCAAAATGTCGTCCATAGAACAAAGGAAGAAAAGAGGGTTTTGTAAATATCATAATTTCTTGGGTCATAAAACATCTCAATGTTTTTTTTTCAGGGACCTTGTTCAGAATGAGATCCAGGAAGGACGTCTAAAGTTCGGAGAGAAAGCTGGTGGCCAAATGAAGGTCGACTCAGATCCTCTGCAAACGGCAGACGCAAATTACACAGAGCCAGTCGAGGCTAATATGCTCGAAGTTGCCGATGGCTATGACTTTTCAATCGAAGTAACAGAGGCTGTTGGCGATCCCATAGACGAAGCTGTGATGGCGAAAGTTACCATCAGCTTCGGACAAAAGAGTTGTGTCGAAATGGAAGTTGATATTTGTGACCAGAGGGATGAAACCAAGAGCCCAAACAACAAGAACAATCTAGGTTGGGAGATAGTGACCAAAGAAACGGCTGATGACTTCGTTAAAATTGATCAAGCCACCAAAGGCGTGGAGTTAAGCTTGAAGAAGCTTAATCTGGCCAAAGAAATTGAAATTAACATGGTACAAATCACTTAACATGAGGAGGTAGCGGATAGTGAGTCGAACTACCAGGAAACACATACAAGGGAAGCCTACCCAGAGCAGGAGGAATCTATCGTTTATTTCCTTCACCGCTGCCAGGAGAAAGGTTCTAGTGTGATGCTTTGTCCCCGATGCAGCGTCATATTCGACAAGAAGGTTGCACAAAAGCTAGAAGGGACACGAAGGCTGAGGCAAGAAAACGAAAGGCCGAGATTCGACCCTCGAAGAGGCCTTCAGCAAAGATCTGACCCTCGCATAAGGCCTCCTACGAACAAACCCACCGACTTTAAACCCAATGCTGAGGCCACTGATGGGAAGTGGATGAAGCCCAATGAGGACATGCAGCAAGGGCAGAAGAGATGGAAAAACTTCGAAGTACAACGAGGATCGTCGCTAAGCTATCGAAAACAATTTCAGTCTTCAAAGGCTGCTCATGTGTCAGAAAATTATAAAGGGAAAAATCCTATGTATCGGTCCCAATGGAGACGCGAGCAGAGAAGAAGAAAAGCACATAGAGAAGGTGCACACAAAGACCAACCACAATCCAACACCAATATCCCCATTGAACAGGAGGGCCGAACAAAGGCCTTTGGGAAGGCACCTGTAGGAAGAAAACTGTTTCCAACGCAGGTCAAAGAACAAAGGAAATCGGTAGACGATGAAATGACCGATAATTTTGATGAAGACTTTGATGATACACTGGATATTTTGGTCAACATAGTATCAGTAATGCCCAGGGAATTCGATAGGATTTCCGTAGTCGAAAACTTAGACACTTATACGGATTGGAAATAACGGTTCATAAGTCGGTATGCTATTATGTAATGAACAACAGTTGCGTCGAGGAGCAAAATGCCTTCTTTGAACGGCCAACAGAGGCGATGAAAAACCATCTGAAGCCTCTCTATATTACGGCACAAATAGAGAAGGTCCCAATTAACAAAATACTGGTGGATTGCGGCGCTACGGTAAACTTAATGCCGCATTTTCTGTTGAACAAAATTGGGAAAAGTGAGACAGACACCAAGCCACACAACATGGTGTTATCAAACTATGAAGGAAAAGTGGGTTCGACCATGGGGGTCATTCAGGTGAATGTCACGGTCGGAACCATCACCCGCCCGACTGTCTTCATGGTGGTGGAGACCACTGCTAATTATAATCTATTGCTTGGAAGAGAGTGGATCCATGGAGTGGGGGCAGTGCCATCCTCGATGCATCAGAGGATTGCCATCTGGAGACCAGATGGCATTGTCGAAAACATCGAAGCAGATCAGGGATACTTCAAAGCACCTGTAAACCACATTGATAGAGGACAGTTCGACAAACATTTCGCCAGTATAGGGCCTTGTGAACCTGCAGATTTCGACTTTACACCTAACGATGAAGTGTATTATTCACTGTATCTGCATCCCGTCGAAGGTTTCCGATGGGACAAGGAAGTTCCAGGCGAAAGGTTACCATACCTTGGCGAACTTCCCATAGACCCCACTGGCTGGGGAAGTGAGTTCGATGATGATGACTGAGGCCGCAGCGCTTCAAAGGATTTCGGCCTACGTGGCCGAAACTAAACTACGAACAGCTTTGGAGGTCGCTAATAACGAAATGGCTGAGGGAGCCAACAAGAAATCCAAACAAATAGGTCCAGTTGAGTATTTCGACCCCAAGATTCAATACGAGGGGCAGAGACTCGACGCCATATATGACGATGAGCCTTTGGATTTTGAAAAAGATCCCTTGGCCAGCGACGTTAAAATGTTGGCGCAAGATCCACTGGAGGAAGTTGACCTGGGAGATGGAGTAATCAAAAGGCCAGCTTATATCAGCGCCAACCTCGACCCCTAACTTAGGGTCGAAACCATTCAGTTGCTACGAGAGTACAAGGATTGTTTTGCTTGGGACTACGACGAAATGCCAGGTCTAAAGAGAGATCTAGTTGAGCATAGGCTACAAATCAAGCCTGGCAAAAAACCAGTCAAGCAGAATCCAAGACGTTTCTCCCCTGAGATCCTCTCAAAGATAAAGGAGGAGATCGAAAGACTCCTCTGATGCAAGTTCATCCGTACGACCAGGTATGTCGAATGGCTAGCAAATATTGTACCAGTCATTAAGAAAAACGGATCTTTAAGAGTCTGTATAGACTTTAGGGATTTGAATTCAACAACCCCTAAAGATGAGTATTCGATGCCAGTGGCAGAAATGCTAGTCGATTCAGCCGCTGGCCATGAATACCTTAGCATGCTGGATGGATATTTTGGTTACAACCAGATTTTCATTGCTGAGGATGACGTTCCTAAAACGACGTTCCGTTGCCCAGGGACCTTAGGCACTTATGAATGGGTAGTGATGCCTTTTGGCCTAAAAAATGCTGGGGCAACGTATTAGCGGACGATGAATTCGATTTTCCATGACTACATTGAGTCCTTTATGAAAATATACATTGATGACATTGTGATAAAATCTGTGTCAGGAAAGGCTCATGTGGAACATCTGCGCAAATCCTTCATGAGAATGAGGAAGTTTGGCCTCAAGATGAATCCCCTCAAGTGTGCATTCTGCGTGCAAGCAGGAGATTTTCTGGGTTTCGTAGTCCACAAGAAGGGGATCAAAATCAACCAAAATAAAATGAAGGCCATCATGGAAGCGAAAGCGCCATCCAATAAGAAGGAAATTCAATCCTTGCTGGGCAAAATAAATTTCCTAAGAAGGTTCATATCGAATCTCAGTGGAAAAACATAAGCCTTCTCGCCATTGCTTCGAGCCACTAAGGAGAAGTTTGTTAGAACACAGATTGGTTCTTAATAATATCTCTATGTTTTGATGATAACTATTATGAAAATTTGTAATTAAGAATTATATACTCTAAAATTTGCTTAAGAATGTTTGTTGCAGATATTAAAGTAAATATCACTCTAGAAGCAAATCAGATCTGAACATAAGAAATATGCAAAGCTCTGAAGCGTCAGATGCACCCATTAGAAGATTCTGAACGCTGCTATCAAAAGATCCTGAGCGCTGTCTCCAGAAGGATCTGAAGCAGCCTCCAGAAGGATCTGAAGCAGAAGCTCTAGAAGTTCTGAAGTAGAAGCTCCAGAAGAATTTGAAGCAAGTCAGAAGCATCTGAACCAAAGAAGAATTCTATATGAAGAGTTTTCAAGCATAGTTACTACAGAAGATTCTGAGATTACTAAAGCTGCCAGTACTGAGGATCTGACTCAAATATGCTCTGAACTTGTACACGCTAAAAGCACACTTGCTGCAAAGACTCTGATTCAGCAAAACTCTGATCCAGCAAAACTCTGATCAACATCAGAAGGCTCTGATCAAATTAGACTCTGATGATTCTTGCTGAAAATTTATGAAGAAGAATTCAAAGATTATGTCCGTTGGAATATCCAAACGACTTTTTCCTTATTTATGCTAGACACAAGAACACAGAAAAAAAGGATTTCTCTGTGCTTTCTTCTTCTAGGAAAGGCCACTTGATGTGAAGACAAAAAGGCTCAGACCTTTTGGTACACGCTTCTCAACGTGAAAAGCTCTTGGACCACTGTGCCTATAAAAGCAAGTCTCCACTCATCTTCTTCAGTTGACGTTTTACCTGAAAAGAATTCATTATTCAAAGCTCTCATACAACTCACATTCTTTCTAGAATTAATTTCTTTGTTCTTAATATTAAGTGAAAAATCATAGTTGTGATAAAGCTTTATTAGAAGCATTTTAAACACTTGTATTTGTTATTACATTTGATTGTAAGAAAACCTTAAGAAGATCCAGTTAGGATCAGTAGTTCTTGAGAAGATTTTGAACAGTTGTTCTTAGTGCTTACTATTGTAATCAGTTGATTAAATAGTGGATTAAGTCATTGTTTGAGAAAGGCAAATCACTCTAGGAAGGGTGGACTGGAGTAGTTGAGTTCAATGAACCAGGATAAAAATACTTGAGTTTTATTTCTAAGTTTTTATCTTCATACTTATTCAACCCCCCCTTCTAAGTATTTTCTCACCTTCAGTTGGCATCAGAGCTTCGGTTCTGTGTGTGCTACCACTTCATAGTGACAGTAAAGATCCAGTGAGAAAAACTTTGATATATATTTGGTTGTTACTATGGCTGATAATTCAATGTCTAACATTAACAACAAATATGAAGAAAGGGACAGAATCAGCACCAAACCCCCTATGTTTGATGGGGAGAAATTTGATTATTGGAAAGACAGGATTGAAAGTTTTTTCCTTGGTTATGATGCTGATTTATGGGATTTGGTCATAGATGGATATGTTCATCCCATTGATGGGAATGGCAAGAAAGTAGATAGAAAATCTATGACAGAAGCCCAAAAGAAGGAATTTAGAAATCACCACAAGGCCAGAACAATATTGTTAAATGCAATATCTCACACTGAGTATGAAAAGATCACAAATAGAGAAACTGCATTTGACATGTTTGAGTCCTTAAAGATGACTCATGAGGGAAACTCTCAAGTCAAGGAAATAAAGGCTCTGACTCTAATCCAGAAGTATGAAGCCTTCAAGATGGAAGACTCTGAATCTGTTGAAGCTATGTTCTCCAGATTTCAAATACTTACATCTAGACTAAAGGTTCTGGATAAAGGATACTCTACTGCTGATCATGTGAAAAAGTTCATCAGAAGCTTACCTACCAGATGGAGACCTATGGTGACTGCACTGAAAACGACTAAAGATCTGAACAAGATCTCCTTGGAGGAACTAATCAGTTCACTAAGGAGTCATGAAATTGAAATTGAGGAAGATGAACCTCAAAAGAAAGGTAAATCAATTGCTTTAAAATCTAATAAATCTGCTAAAGTATTGCAGGTGATAGAGGAAAGCCCTGAAGAATCCTCACCTGAAGATGAAGATAAACTATCCATGCTGTCTAGAAGAATAAACAAACTCTGGAAGCATAAAGGAAAGAAGTTCAGAAACTTCAGGAAGCCTGACCAAAGAAAAGAATCTTCTAAACACAGAAGATCTGGCAAAAAGGAGGTTGTCTGTTATGAATGTAAAGAACCTGGACATTACAAAAATGAATGTCCAAAGGTGTTGAAAGAAAAGCCTAAAAGAAAATCTGATAAGAAGAAGAAGGTTCTAATGGCCACCTGGGATGATTCAGATACATCTGAATCTGAATCTGAGTCAGAAGAGGAATGTGCCAATGTAGCATTGATGGCAGACATAGAAGATCAGGAGGAAGGAACTTCAGTATCTGAATCTGACTCTGAATCTGACTCTGACGCTGAAGAGGTAATGGCTAAACTCACTAAAGAAGAACTTATCAAAGTGTTATCAGAAGTTCTGAAGAGCTATAACAATATTAAGCTCAAATACAAGAAGCGTCAAAGCAATCTTGTACTTGAGAATAATATTCTCAAATCAGAAGTAGCTGAGCTAAATGAAAAGAACTTAAGATTGAAAAATGATTCTGAATTAGCTCAACAAGACTCTGATTCTGAAACTGAGTCTGAATGCAAAAATATTTTGGAAAAATATGATTACAGCTTTCAGAAGTTTCTTGCTAAAAGCATAGACAGAAGCAAAATGGCTTCTATGATCTATGGAGTTAGCAGAAATAACAGAAAAGGAATTGGATATAAATCTTCCTCTGGAAAGGACTTAAATCCAAAACCTGTTGATAAAATTATCATCAAGAAAACTCATTTATATTCCCACTTTAAATTTGGTCACTTGAATGATATTGAACACACACGTTCTGAAAAGAACATTCATGTGTCTAAATCTAAGGCTAGTCAGAATAAACCTTATGTTAAAAAACAGAAGTTTAGACAAACCTTCAGAACAACTAACCCAAAAGGACCCAAGAAGATCTGGGTACCTAAAAGTAAAATAATTCCTGTTGCAGATGTTCTTTGCAGCAAGGTCAGGACGCCAATCATGGTACCTGGACTCTAGATGCTCGCGACACATGACAAGAGAAAGGTCTATGTTCCAAAGTCTGGAGCTTAGATCTGGAGGTGATGTGAAATTTGGAGGGAATCAGAAGGGCAAGATCATTGGATCTAGCACCATTGGAAATGGTAAACTCCCCTCTATTACTAATGTTTTACTTGTAGAAGGATTAAAGCATAACTTATTGTCCATAAGTCAATTAAGTGACAATGGTTATGATATAACCTTTAATCAAAAATGTTGTAAAGCTATTAGTCAAAAGGATGGCTCAATCCTATTTAGTGGAAAGAGGAAAAACAACATTTATAAAATAAATCTTTTAGAACTTAAGGTTCAGAATGTTAAATGTCTCTTGTCTGTTAATGAGGAGCAATGGGTCTGGCACAAAAGATTGGGGCATATTAATATGAGACGTATATCTCAGATTAATAAACTTAATCTTGTCAGAGGACTTCCTAATCTGAAGTTCACCTCATATGCTCTTTGTGAAGCATGTCAAAAAGGGAAGTTTTCAAAATCATCTTTTAAATCAAAAAATGTTGTTTCTACTTCCAGACCACTAGAATTACTTCATATTGATCTGTTTGGACCAGTGAAAACTGCATCCATCAGAGGAAAGAAGTATGGATTAGTCATTGTTGATGACTATAGTAGATGGACATGGGTAAAGTTCTTAAAACACAAGGATGAGTCACATTCTGTGTTCTTTGACTTCTGCAAGCAAGTCCAGAATGAAAAAGATTTCAAAATTATAAAAGTCAGAAGTGATCATGGTGGTGAATTTGAAAATAAATATTTTGAAAAATATTTTAATGAAAATGACATTGCTCATGATTTTTCCTGTCCTAGAACTCCACAACAAAATGGAGTTGTAAAGAGGAAAAATAGAACTCTGCAAGAAATGGCCAGAACCATGATCAATGAGACTAATCTGGCAAAGCACTTTTGGGCAGAAGCAATCAACACAGCCTGTTACATTCAGAACAGAGTGTCTGTAAGACCTCTTCTGGAGAAGACTCCCTATGAACTGTGGAAGAACAGAAAGCCCAACATTTCATATTTTCATCCTTTTGGATGTATTTGCTATATGTTAAATACTAAAGAAAATCTGAACAAGTTTGATTCCAAAGCACAAAAGTGTTTCATGCTTGGATATTCTGAACGCTCTAAAGGCTACAGAGTATATAACACTGAGACACAGATTGTAGAAGAATCTATTCATGTTAGGTTTGATGATAAGCTTGGCATTAAAAAGCCAAAGCAGTCTGAAAACTCTGCAGATAGAGAAATAGTCTTCACAGACTCTGAAGGCTCAGAGGCAGACAAAGCTCAAGTAAAGGAACCAGAAGCAACGCCAGATGCAATCCCTTTAACTTCTCAGATGGATAATTTAAACATTTCTGAAGAATCAACTGTTAGAGGATCATCTTCCAGAATCAAAGCTTCTCATCCAGAGAATGTTATCATTGGAAAGAAGGATGACCCTATCAGAACAAGATCCTTTCTCAGATCATCTGAAGCATCATTATTTGGACTGGTGTCAGTAATTGAACCAACTTCTGTAGATGAAGCTCTGCAAGACAATGATTGGATTATTTCCATGCAAGAAGAGCTAAATCAATTCACCAGAAATGATGTGTGGGATTTAGTTCCAAGACCAAAGGGATTCAATATAATTGGAACTAAATGGGTCTTCAGAAATAAGCTTAATGAGAAAGGAGAAGTTGAAAGAAATAAGGCAAGGCTTGTTGCTCAAGGGTACAGTCAACAAGAAGGTATTGATTACACTGAAACTTATGCTCCAGTGGCAAGGTTAGAATATATACGCCTTCTTATTTCATTTGCTGCACAAAATAACATCACTTTGTATCAGATGGATGTTAAAAGTGCCTTTCTAAATGGTATTATAGAAGAAGAAGTTTATGTCCACCAGCCTCCTGGTTTTGAGAGTGAAAAATTTCCAGATCATGTTTTCAAACTAAAGAAATCTCTGTATGGTTTAAAACAAGCTCCCAGAGCTTGGTATAAGAGATTAAGCAATTTTCTTCTGGAGAAAAATTTCATCAGAGGCAAAGTGGACACAACACTCTTTTGTAAATCATTTAAGAAAGATCTTCTAATTTGTCAAATATATGTGGATGATATCATATTTGGATCTACCAATACTATGCTGGGAAAGGAATTTGCTCAATGTATGCAAGCAGAATTTGAAATGAGCATGATGGGAGAATTGAGATTTTTTTTGGGAATTCAAGTCAACCAAACTCCAGAGTGCACTTACATTCATCAGACCAAATATGTTAAAGAACTTCTGAAGAAATTTAACATGACTGATAGTAAGCTGGCAAAGACTCCCATTCATCCAACCAGTTCACTAGGCAAGGAAGAGGTAAGTAAGAAAGTAGATCAGAAACTCTACAGAGGTATGATATGATCTCTTCTTTACTTAACTGCTTCTAGACTAGACATATTGTTCAGTGTATGCTTGTGTGCTAGATTCCAATCAGATCCTAGAGAATCACACTTAATAGTTGTTAAGAGGATTCTAAGGTATCTGAAAGGTACTTCTAATGTGGGTTTGTGTTACAGAAAATCTGATGATTTCAAATTAGTTGGATTCTGTGATGCTGACTACGCTGGAGACAGAGTGGAAAGAAAAAGTACTTCTAGAAGTTGTCAATTTCTAGGAAGAAAACTAATCTCTTGGTACAGCAAGAAGCAACCCACAATTGCACTATCAACTACAGAGGCAGAATATATTGCTGCTGCTGGATGTAGCACGCAGATGCTCTAGATGAAAAGTCAGCTAGAAGACTATCAGATATTTGAAAGTAACATTTCTATATTCTGTGATAACACTTCTGCTATATGTTTGTCTAAAAAACCCATTTTACACTCTAAGGCAAAACATATAGAAATTAAGCATCATTTCATCAGAGACTATGTTCAGAAGGGAATTATAAATTTAGCCTTTGTTGATACAGATCATCAATGGGCAGATATTTTCACAAAACCCCTTGTTGAAGATAGATTCAAATTTATTCTGAAAAATATTGGTATGGATTTGTGTCCAGAATAATATTTGTCAGAAGTAAATTTTACAGATGAAAAAATATTTAATGCTCTGAAGTATTTCATCTGATTATTTATTCATTTCCTTAAATTACCTTATTTGTGAAAATCTGAACTAACAATACTCAGAGGATCTGAACATTGGTTAACGTTTCATTTCTCAAGAGGATTCAGAAGCACATGCAAGTAAACACGTGTCACTCTACATCTGCAAAGGTGGCGTGTACACTATTGAAGAGACATTTGAGGTGAAGTTTGAATAGTGAAAATCTTGATTTTCCCCCCAATTTGTTAGAATCAATTAATGCTTGAAATAATTTTTATTCTTTTTCATTAATTGCTATGTGTGAACGTGCATTATGTGTCTGTTTGTATGCTTAAATGTTTACTATAAATACCACTCTCTCACCACTTTCACACTTTTCACATCTCAAGAACTTTTATGCATTTCTGTCTTCTTTTCTCTCTTCACAAAAACCCTAAACCTTTGACAAAATCATCTTCAATGGCAACTTCATCCTCCACTGCTGCACAGTTTCAATTAACCATGGCTGCAGTTATTTCTGAAAATATGGGTGTGACTCCATATACGACACCAAAAAGAACTTTGTTAACACCTGTTGACAAACTGGAAGTTCTCTGTGAATCAATGGTGGAATTTGATTCATTGGCTGAAAATGGATTTGAGTTTCGTTCAATAATTGATGCTCAAGGCTGGGTAAAATACTTTGACAGACTTTTTGGACCAGTTTATCCCCATCTGGTGAAAGAGTTCTGGATACATGCTGCTGTATACCCTAAGTTTATCTTGTCTTCTGTTCTGGGTAAAGAGATAATCATTATAGAAGATCTAATCAGGAAACTCATTGGATATGAGGAGACTGATGGAGTATCTCATCTGCCAGCTGGGCGTGTAGATATGGAAGAAGTTTATGAGGAAGTTATGACTGCTGGACAGGCCTCTAATAAGTTTAAAGATCTGAAGCCTGACTACAAGATCTGGGCAAAGATTTTCATGGGATGCATTCATCACAGAAAATCTACAAACTCTCCAGATTATGTGAATAATGAACAACTCTAGTTTATGTACTGTTTAAGTCAGAGCACCAAGGTAGATCTTCCTTACATTTTGTTCATGCACTTATGGAATCATATAAATGCCTCCAGAGAATCTGTGAAAGACAAGGGTCAGAAGATCAGGACATGGATTCCCTTTGGAAGGTTAATTTCAGATATTCTGACAGAAAATGGATTGGTGACTGCTCTGTATGCTGCTGGAGTCAAGGAGGAACTTAAGTCTATTGTTGGGAAGCCTCTGAATGCCAAAAGTCTTCAGAGACTTAAAATTGTAGAAGAACTCACATCAGCACCCAAGAAGCTGAATATTTCTAAACTCAGTCAGAAGAGAATCCCAGTAGAGAACTACCCTCTGTTCTGTGCTGAAGAACCAAGGGAAATCATTGTGAGATTTATGGATTCTTGCAAGGAAGATGGAATCCCAATCCCTGCAGATATTCTGAAAAGAGCAAGGGAACCAATGCCTGATGGAGGAGATGAAATCACAAGAAAAAGAAGTCAATCAGAAGCAGAAGATGTGACTGTTCAGAAGAAGCCCAAAGTTGCTGACAAGCCTCAGAAGCTGATCAAGAGGAAAGCATCTGGAGACGTTCCTTCTGTTCCTACAAAAGGTATCAAGATTAAAGGTACCAAATCTTCTGTATCTTCTTTCAATAATACTGTTGTAAATGATTCAACATTTAAGTCTATTCCAAAACCACCTTCTACTCAGAAACAATCTGTTCCTGCTCCATCTCATATATTTGTTCCATCCCCACAAAAATCATCTAATCCTGTTTCCATCTCACCTGTAAAACCTTCTAATACACAATCATCTGCACCAACACCAACAACAACAAAACCACCAAATCAGACTCCACAACAAGAAAAACCAACAAAATAATCTGTATCACAACAACAACAATCAGAAAAACAACCTCAAACAAAAAAACCTACAGAACAATCTAAACAACATCCACAACAACCAGAAAAACAATCTGAACAACAACAAGAAAAACAATCTGAACACCAACAACAAAAACAATCTGAACAACAACCACAACAACAAGAAAAACAACCAGAACCAGAAAAACCACCATCAAACACATCTGAACCTATTGGATCTGCAAAAGTTACATCTGATCCTATTACATCAGAACCACCTACATCTGAACCCCCATCAAAACCTTCTGAAAATCCATCAGACACAGCTAACCCATCTGAAACCCACATCCCTGAGACAGAGGTTCTAAACATTACACCTCTCAAAACTGTTTTTGAAGTGTCCTCTACCTCTTACACTCCAACCACATCATCAAATTCATCAGAATCTGATATACACCCAGATTTTCTGGTATCCCCCTCTCACAGAAACTCTGAAGTAAACCAACCAGAACCACCTGTTTCTTCTGAACTTCCCATTCCAAATCCTACTCCAACACCTAAGCCATCTTCTGAAATCATCATTCTCATTCCTACCCCTACATCCAAGCCAAGAACATCTGAGAATGTACCTTCTGCTTCGTGCAAACTACATTCTTCTAACAAACTTCCTTCTGGTTTCACCTTGAAAAATTTTCTACACCAGAATTGAACCATCTGACACTATCACTCCTCTCAAACCCAAACTTACAATCATTCTACCATTTGTGCTTCAAACATATATTAAAACAATGTCAGCAGTACCTTCATCAGATCCAAAACCATACTCTACTATATCTGCTAAATCTGATAAACCTGCTAAATCTGCTTTCAAAAATTACTCTGATAAACCATTTGATGTGGTTTCCTATCCAACAAAAGCAAAACCAAATCTGTTGAATGCTTTAACCAGATCAAAACCTGACAAATCATCTGAACTTCCATTCATACCCTACTACCCTCCTCCTCTTATCACCATTCATAAATCCATCTTTCCACCTACTCCCCAACCCAAGCCAATAACCTTGGAAACTCTGTTACACCCAAGACCTAGACTGAATGTTGATCATTTATTTACAAGTTTTTTGCAAGAAATACAGATGTATTTAGGTTCTGTACAGAGGAAATGTTCATCAACAATGGATGCAAAGGAATCTAATGCCATTTGGAATGGCTTCATAAACAGATTCAACACTGTAGCATCAAATCTGAAGAACGTATGTTCTGATGACGCGAAGCTCAGATTTGCTGAAACTGCTAGAAGTCTGTTCTGGACTATTAAGAGATCTGGACCATTGCTTCTTACAGATGCCCCTTCATCATCAGAAGAGAATACTGAATCTGCATCTGAAGACAACCCTCTGGCTATGACTCTGATAAAACATCCTTCTGGATCTACTGCTCCTAACTCCAAAGCCCCTATGGAAATTGAATATGTTCAAGCTTCAGAAACTGTCCCGCCCTCTTCATCTGAGATCAAGAAAGAATATCCAGATCTTGAAGATAAGATTGCAGTTCTGGAAGCTGGTCAATCAGAAATCAAGTCATGGATGGCTAAGCAAGACAAGAAGTCTGAAGACATGGCTCAGTGGATGTCCAAACAAGATCAGAACAATGAAACCATGGCTAAGTGGATGTCAAAACAAGAACAGTCTTCTTCTGAGATCAAAGATCTGTTGAAGATGCTTTTGTCAAAACAATCTTAGTTTTTTTTTTCTTCTGATATTTGCATCTAATGTTTGCATATGTACTTGAATATCTTCTGATGTGCGTACTTTTGTTCTGAATGAATGAATGAATGTTTCAAAGTTTTCTCCACATGTTTTATCTAGTTTATTGTTTCCTTTTCTTTGTCTTTTCAAAGTTATTACTTTTTGCTTATGACAAAAAAGGGGAGAAAATAGATCTGAACTGTTTAATTAAACTTCACCAGAATGAAACTTCAGACATATCAATTTTATCTAACATAAAATCTGAGTATTTCAGAACATTTGATAAGTATACTCTGTAAAAGGAACTCTGGGACTCTCAGATCATTTGACAATTATCAGACTCTGACTCTGAAATATGCAAGACACTCTGACTCTCAAATGGTTAAGAACAATCAAGCTCTAACTCTGAAAAATACTCAAGACAAAAGGGAAGTTTCTATTCCTTATTTAATTCAGGGGGAGATTCATCATCTCAGGGGGAGTTATAATTATTCTATTTTCAATTAAACTAAATTTCTGATGTTTTTGTCATCATCAAAAAGGGGGAGATTGTTAGAACACAGATTGGTTCTTAATAATATCTCTATGTTTTGATGATAACTATTATGAAATTTTGTAATTAAGAATTATATACTCTAAAATTTGCTTAAGAATGTTTGCTGCAGATATTAAAGTAAATATCACTCCAGAAGCAAATCAGATCTGAACATAAGAAATATGCAAAGCTCTGAAGCGTCAGATGCACCCATTAGAAGATTCTGAACGCTACTATCAGAAGATCCTGAGCGCTGTCTCCAAAAGGATCTGAAGCAGCCTCCAGAAGGATCTGAAGCAGAAGCTCCAGAAGTTCTGAAGCAGAAGCTCCAGAAGTTCTGAAGCAGAAGCTCCAGAAGAATCTGAAGCAAGTCAGAAGCATCTGAACCAAAGAAGAATTCTGTATGAAGAGTTTTCAAGCATAGTTACTACAGAAGATTCTGAGAGTAGTAAAGCTGCCAGTACTGAGGATCTGACTCAAATATGCTCTGAACTTGTACACGCTAAAAGCACACTTGCTGCAATGACTCTGATTCAACAAAACTCTGATCAACATCAGAAGGCTCTGATCAAATTAGACTCTGATGATTCTTGCTGAAAATTGATGAAGAAGAATTCAAAGATTATGTCCGTTGGAATATCCAAACGACTCTTTCCTTATTTATGCTAGACACAAGAACACAGACAAAAAGGATTTCTCTGTGATTTCTTCTTCTAGGAAAGGTCACTTGATGTGAAGACAAAAAGGCTCAGACCTTTTGGTACACACTTCTCAACGTGAAAAGCTCTTGGACCACTGTGCCTATAAAAGCAAGTCTCCACTCATCTTCTTCAGTTGACATTTTACCTGAAAAGAATTCATTATTCAAAGCTCTCATACAACTCACATTCTTTCTAGAAATAATTTCTTTGTTCTTAATATTAAGTGAAAAATCACAGTTGTGATAAAGCTTTATTAGAAGCATTTTAAATACTTGTATTTGTTATTACATTTGATTGTAAGAAAACCTTAAGAAGATCCAGTTAGGATCAGTAGTTCTTGAGAAGACTTTGATTAGTTGTTCTTAGTGCTTACTATTGTAATTAGTTGATTAAATAGTGGATTAAGTCCTTGTTTGAGAAAGGCAAATCACTCTAAGAAGGGTGGACTGGAGTAGTTGAGTTCAACGAACCAGGATAAAAATACTTGAGTTTTATTTCTAAGTTTTTATATTCATACTTATTCAACCCCCTTCTAAGTATTTTCTCACCTTCAAAGTTCGAATGGACGAAAGATCAGCAAGAGGCTTTTGACAAGATCAAAGACTACTTGACTCATCCTCCGGTCCTTGCACCTCCATGTCAAAATAAAAGCATGAGACTGTACATAGTAGTGCTAGACAAAACTCTAGGGAGCATGCTCGCTCAAGAGGATGAAAGTGGCGTCGAAAGAGTCATTTACTACCTTAGTAGAGTTTTAAATGATGAAGAAACTAGGTATAGTGAGATAGAGAAATTATGCTTATGTTTGTATTTCTCATGTATGAAGTTGAAGCAATATATAAAACCAGTTGATGTTTACATTTCATCACATTTTGATATTATCAAGCACATGTTGTCCAAACCTATTTTGCATAGTCGAATTGGTAAATGGGCATTAGCATTAACTGAGTATTCATTAACTTATAGACCGTTGAAAGCAGTCAAAGGACAAATAGTGGCAGACTTTATTGTCGACCACTCCATAAATGAAAGTACCCTGAACTTTGTTGAACTAGAGCCTTGGAAGCTATACTTTGAAGGGTCTAGTCACAAGAATGGGACAGGCATAGGTCTATTGATCATTTTGCCTGACAAAATTCCAACAAAATTCAAGTATAGAGTCGAGGGCCTATGTTTTAATAACGAATCTGAATATGAAGCTTTGATCGCCGAACTTGAAATTTTATTAGAATTGGGGGCAACCCAAGTCAAAATAATGGGAGATTTAGAGTTGGTTGTAAAACAGCTAACAAAGGAGTACAAATGCGTTAAAGAAAATCTCATTATGTATTTCGTAATAGCCAACAGACTACTCAAAAAATTTGAAGTCTGCACTATTCGACACATACCACGACTACACAATCAGATAGCCAACGACCTGGCGCAAGTTGCCTCAGGATACAGGGTCTCGAAGGAGAACTTGCAAGAGGCAATCGAGGCCAGAGGTAAGGTGGTGTCCGTGGGCTTGAGACCATCAGACTTGGAAGTCACAAAATTTGGCTATGCTGACGAGGAAACCTTTGAGATTTTTACAATCGAAGGTCTGACAGACAAAGATTGGAGGAAACCTCTGGTCGAATACCTTCAGAACCCTTCAGCGACTACAGAACGAAAGATAAAATATCAAGCACTAAGCTATGTCCTGTTGGGGAATGAGCTGTTTAAGAAAACTTCTGAGGGAGTTTTACTTAAATGCCTCAGTGAATTTGAAGCATACTTGGCGTTATCCTCGGTCCATGGTGGGACATGCGAAGCACACCAAGTAGGCCATAAGATGAAATGGCTGCTATTTCGCCAGGGGATGTACTGGCCTACGATGCTGAAAGATTGCATCGAGTTCACCAAAGGTTGTCAGGAATGCCAAATTCACGCTGGCATACAACACGTCCCAGCAAGCGAGTTGCACTCCATAGTCAAGCCATGGCCATTCAGAGGTTAGGCTTTAGACCTAATAGGAGAGATACGACATGCGTCTTCCAAAAACCAGATGTACACTTTGGTAGGGATAGACTATTTTACCAAGTGGGTCGAAGTTATACCTCTACCGAAGGTAGACCAAGAAGATATTATCGAATTCATTCAGAAGTATATCATCTACATATTTAGGCTACCAGAGACAATAACGACGGACCAAGGGTCAGTATTCACGGGTAGGAAGATGCAGGAGTTTGCTAGAGAAATGAGATTTAAACTCCTCACCTCGACGCCTTACTATGCCCAGGCCAATGGCCAAGTCGAAGCGGCGAATAAGGTGATAATTGGCATGATAAAGAAACAGATTGGAAGCAAACCTAGTAATTGGCATAAGACGTTGGATCAAGTCTTATGGGCATGTCGAACATCCCCGAAGGAAGCAACCAATACTTCCCCCTATAGACTCACCTTCGGCCATGATGCAGTATTGCCGGTAGAGATACACATACAGTCAGTAAGAATTCAAAGACATCATGAAATCCCTCGAGAGATTTATTGGGACATGATGCTTGATGAGTTAGTTGATTTAGACGAAGAGAGATTAAAAGCTCTAGAACTCTTGAGAAGACAAAAGAAAAGAGTGGATAAATCATATAACAAGAAGGTCAAAGCAAAGACTTTCCTGGTTGGAGATTTGGTATGGAGGGTAATCCTGCCCATCGATCGAAAGGCGAGGTCCCTAGGTAAGTGGTCCCCAAAGTGGGAAGGACCATTTCAGGTATCGAAGGTATTCTTCAACGGGGCATATGAAGTGACAGAGCTTAGTAAGGATGAGAGGGTATTAAAAGTAAATGGCAAATATTTAAAGAGGTATAAGCCTGCACTTCGAGAGGTAAAAATATCAACAGAATAATAGTCAAAGATAAAGCGAAGCCATAAATGGTAATTTAAAATATGCCAAAATGGCCCAATGTCTTACAAACAAAATAAAAACGGCTTACAAAGGCCAGTATAATCTGCTCTATTACTAAACCTAACAAATCAAAAAGGAAGATTCGCCTTCATCTTAAGGTAAGTCGATTTCTGAAGTTCGAGATGGCTTTGGCATTGAGCCTTATCTGTCCTCAGCTAGGCAAATTCATATTCCAAGCGACGGGCTTCTTCATCGTAGGTAACGGCATGCTCAAGCTCAGCTGTTAAGGAGGAGTCGTCGAAGGAAGATAATTCAGCGTTTTTCTTCTTAGCCTTCGCTATCTTACCACAGAGCTTTTTAATCTTCTGCTCCCAACAGGCAATGTTCGCCTCGTTAGTCAGGACCTCTTGTTTATTTTTCTCCCTCGTTTCTTCTAATTCAGCAATCTTCTCCTCAGAGTCGACAACTCGTCTCAATCTCACCCTCAATCTGGGGCAACAATCGATAGTCTTTATAAACCTGATCGATCAGGGTACCAACTTCTTGAATAACACTTGCAGCCTCAGGAGTAAGGGATTTAATGTCCACTTTTTGAAGAAGAGCTTTGAGGGGAAGATGGATGGCTGGGCCCATCTGCAGGAGGGTGAAAAGATCCCCTTTGAAAATCTTTTGCTTAACCTTGTCAAGGGCGCTGTCAGCTGGAGGCTTTGAGGTTTGCCCTTCGGAGGTCGAAGTACTGGGAGTACGGCTAGAAGAATGACTTCTCCTACTCAACAAAAGCCTGATGTATTGTCGAGGGTTGGAAACCTTCAACGTATCCAGTTCGGCGGGAGTAAGTTGAGTTTCGCCTGGGAAGGGGTTCGTTGGAATATCCTTTGGGGTAGAAGGAACAGGAGTCTGTGTTGTTTCAGCAGTTGTAGGTTCTTTGACAGAGATGTCCACAGTTTTCAATTCTTTATCTTGGCTTTCCTTTGCCTTGTCGCCATCCTCCTCCATGTCATCCCCAGTGCCTTTGTCACTAGACTCATGCAATTCAGGCTGAAGCTTAGCCTGGTCCTCAATGGCTTTATCACCCTCGATAGCCTTTTCATTTGCAGCTACTGCCTGACCCAAAGGAGAATTGGTCGTATTAGCCAAAGTTGTTTTCCCCTCTAAAGCGTCGACCTCATCATCCGCTATAATGGGATCAACCTGAGTATTGTTGTCTTCATGATCAGAGCCATCCGTTTGAGACTGCTGGGTAGTGGTCTTTGCAGGAGATGGAGGGGTTGTAAAAGAATCAGGTTTATTAATTTCACCAAGAGAACTCACACCAGAACCCAAATCAGAGGTGGGATGATATGTAGGCTCACCTTGGCTATTCAAGGGATAAAGCGACAGAGGAACCGCGGTGGGATTAGATTTTGAAGCTCCAGCATCATCCTAGGAAAGGTGGACATTAGAAAGAATAAAGACTAAAGAATCAGTGCAAAGGCCTAAGGAAAGGTAGATGCGCAACATACCTTAACAGTTTTGTCAGCAGGACTCGAATTGTCACTTTCCATGGGGACAACAGCTTGGATCGAAGCATCCCCTACGGGAGTTGGAGTAGGTTCTTGAGGAGGATTGGTGGGTTGAGGTGTGTTGGTTATAACAGGAGCGGATGGAGCATCAGGAGCATCCACATCATGGATAATCTTTCTTTTCCTTTTCACTTGAAGACTCTCACGAGGAGACCTATCTTCGTCGTCAGAATCAATGATGATCTGGGGAGAAGCCCTTTTTAATCTTCTTTGAGGGGTAGGTGGTTTTCGACTAACCTGAAAACAACATAAAGTGTCGAGAGTAAGATAAGGAGGTTGAGATAGTAGAAAGCTGTGGGAAATTACCTTCTGATCTTCGTCATTGACTTAAGTTCTGGCTGTTGGGGCAGCATGTTTTGGAGCAACTAAAGAGTAGATGATACTGAAAACAGTTAGCATCAATAAAGCTCAGAGAGGAAAGTCCAAATCAAAGGGGGATGAACCTTCAAGAATGTCGGATTCAATGCGAACATCTTCGATACTGACATGAAGGTGTCCTTTAAACGTATCGAGTGTATGTTTAGTCGGAACCACCCGCTGTGCTTTGGGCTTAGAATGCTGTCAAAGAATTTTTATAGCGTCTCCACAAATGAACCAATCTGGTAATGGAGGGGCAAGGGTCACGCCAAAACCAGCGGTTGGTAGTCTAGGGACTTTTGGGGGAAAAAGTTTAAAGGCAACCTCATACCATTTCTCGTGAGGAACAGAAGAGGGAATCTTTAAACTATCCAGTTTTTTGGAAAAAATTTCTTTCAAAGTGACAGCAGCCTCACGGATGGTTCGACTAACATCATCGGGTCGATAGGCAGTTTTGAAATACTTCTGGAAGGCTTGAATCTCTTTGATATGAGTACACGTACCTTTCTTGATCTTCTCCTGCACATCAATGAAAGCTTGGTCAATCAAGCGAGCAAAACTGGAGGCGTCAAGAAATTCTGAGGCGTAATGTTTCGACCACCAGTCATAGAAGTTTTGGGAACAAAAGTAAGAAGATTCAAAGTGAACAGGTGTGAGGTAGGACTGGTGGGCGTGGCGCGCCATTTGTGTCGAACAGTCCAGAGGAGATAACACAGTAAAAGGGAGAATGATATGTGATTTCTTGTCATACAGGCATTTGGGCAAGGTTTGTATTAACCCGAATTGCCTGGACACCAAGTTCGGTTGATAGGATAGCAAGCTGGAGTGACCTTTAACAAGGTTTAGTTTGTGAATCAGTAGGCAGGGAATGAGGAATCTCTCCCAAATCAGCTTCGACTCCTCTTCCTGTTTCTTTAAGGGAGCAGTGAAGGGCCTGGTAAACCAATATGGGCCACGTTTTCGTTCTGCGAAGGGAGCCATCTTCGCGGTAAACTCATACCGTTTCACAAACATATGAACAAAGCTGGATAAATTAGACCAAAGGGAATGGCCTTCCTCGCTAGGAGTAAGTTGAGCCAGGCGAGGCCATTCGACTCTTCTCTCAGCAACTAAAGGCGAACGTTCATCAACTTCACCTCTGTTGGGAAGACTGTGCTCAAAAGTGGCATTAAGCCACAGCTGAAGAAGCCAAAAGGGGCCCGACAACAGCAAGTTGCCATGGCTGTCAGGATCTTTCAATTTACCCACACCTTCGCCTAAGGCCTCATAAAGACTGGCCAGGATCATTTCACTAAGGCAAACGCCTCTCTTCACATGTAGTTGGTTGGCAAGGACCAGATACTTCCGCGCCACCTGCAAGGATTTGGTACAAAATACACAACGGGATAACCACATGGCCAAAAAGGCTATATGTTCTTCATCGTCAACTGAGGTGCTAGTTTTATTATGGTAATGTTGGACAAAAGTTGTATAAGTGTGTTTTATATTGGCGAAACCAATGTTGTCATGACTATCAATCTCAGGATCATAAACAAGGCCGTAGGGTTTTAGGCCTACAATGGCAGCTACATCAAGTAGAGTGGGTGTCATCATCCCACAAGGGAGGTGGAAAGTGTTGTGGGTTCTACCTCAGAAGAATAAGGAAGAAGTCAGCATAAGGGGGCAGTACGAAGGGCCTACCTTCGACATCATGATCAGATCGTAAATCCCAGTGTCCTTCCATTTCTGGGCTTTTACTTTCTCTATTTTCGTCAGCTAGTTAAGATAAAGTTCGGAATCTTTGAACTAGGGAGTAGCCCTAAATAATATGGCCCCATCATGAAGATACCTAAGATCTACATCGAAGAGGCTCAGGCTATCAAGACCGTCATTAGAAATTTTATTAGAGTCTTTTTGCCCTAGGGGTTTAGTGGTTCTATAAGAAGGGAAAAAATCTTTAATGGCGGAGTAGTCAAGACCTGGAGGGGGTAAAGGTCCCAACATGGCTAAAGGTCTTCCTGCAACAGTAACATGAATGATTACCTGAGATTTGTAAATGTGGCGTTTCTCCTCCGTCAAGGGTTCTCGGATGAACTGTTGGTTCTTTACCGCCTGGGGACCACTCAAGCTGGCAGAGGGAGGAAGCGTTGATGCTGAAGTTTGTCGCTTGAGTTGCATTTTCTTCTTTTGATGATCAGCCATTTTTGAAAGAGGTAGGAGTTTTGTTGGTGACGAAGCAAGAAAATTAGAGAAAAAAGCGAGAATGGTGTGAAGAGTTAGAGAAGTTGAAAAAATAAAACAACAAAGGGAAATTACTTATATAGTATGTGGAAGACTAAAAGTTTTCATCATTAAGGGGCTAGAATTAGTGGGCCACGATTTTGTTAAGTCCCGAGAAAATAGCCATGATGATAGTGACGTCATAAACGTGCATCAAGGTGGCGGAACAGTAGCTTGCATGCTCATAGCTATATTTCTTTTTCTCTTTCATTCCCTTTCATCTTCCCAGACTTGCATTGGTGGAAAGAGTATCAGACGACACTCATGAGGACAAAGCGGCGTCGAAAGTCAGACGCTGTCAAAAAATGTGCTTTTCCATAGTCGAAGTCGAAAAGACATTTTTGGGGGGCAATTTGTTAGCTCCTAAATTTGATGCCTCATGTAGAAGGACAAAATCCAAGATAAAAGGATCAAAGATAGGTTAAGAACGAGAAGAATGGTCGAAAGAAGCAAAGTAGCCAAGTCGAAGGACTCACTCAGAAGCCAAGGGTTTGACCGCTTGCTGTAAGGGATGGTTTGTCGAAGGATTTGAAATTTAAATATTGGAGGGAACGATTTTGCTTGTTGAATATTGAGGGAGACACGTGTCACTTTATGAGCAGTGGATCCATGCATTTATGACAAATGGCGCAAGGAGGTGATAATGGAGGTTATTAGAGGTTATTTTTTATTACTATAAATAGGGTGTCTTAGACATATCCAAAGGGTGTTGTAATTTACTATTGTACAAATTACTCTTGAAATTACTCCAAGTATCCGAGTGTAGAAAAATCGAGTATTGTAGAGAATGTACGTGATGTAAACACACCATCTTTTAACTTAATGCAATTTACTTGTTTTTACTTTAAATTTTACAAAGTCTTTTATTGTCTTTATCCCTTTTCCCTTACTTTATCTCTCCCCTTCCTATGCAACTTTTTTCTCTTCGTCCTCAATATGACTTCTTTTCTCCCAACAAACTTTCCTCTCCTTTATTAGAAGTTTCGTTTTGTCTTTAAATTCACCCTTAGTCGAATAGATGTTCCTTTAGAATTCTTTCACCCCAATATTGTTCAAGTGTGGAACTTGAATAGACTCTTAGAACAAAAATAAATATTTTAGCACATGTCCTAGGATCAATCTGATCGATCATGTGAGTCACCAAAGTTAGATTTAGAAGATCAGCGGTTATTTTTTGATTTTCAAGGGAAACAACATCTCACTGCCGTGAAGAGAATCATAAAGTATCTCAAAGGGACAACGAATGTCGGATTATGGTATCCAAAAGGTAGTACTTGTTCTTTAATTGGTTATTCTAATGTTGATTATGCAGGATGTAAGACCGATAGAAAAAGCACGAGTGGTACGTGTCACATTCTCGGGAATGTACTAGTGTCATGGGCCTGCAAGAAGCAAGCATGTGTGGCACTCAGTACAGCCGAAGCGGAATATATTGCAGCAGGAAGTTGCTGTGCACAAGTTCTGTGGCTCAAGCAACAACTCCTCGATTACGGTGTAGATCTCGGTTGCATTCCTCTTCGATGTGATGATACAAGTGCCATCAATATTACAAAGAATTTAGTCATGCATTCAAGGACAAAGCATATAGATATCCGGCATCACTTCCTTCGAGATCACGTACTTAATAGAGATGTAGATGTTACTTTCATCGATACACACAAGCAACTCGCCGACGTCTTTACCAAACATTGGCGAAAGAACCGTTCTTCAAAATTCGACGAGAACTTGGGATTCTCGATGAAGGTGATATCTGATCTTTTCTCTGGTTTATGTATGCATAATGTATATTTTTTTCCAATGTTTGTGCATTCTATTTTAAGCTTTTTTCTAAAATTCGCGTGTGTTAACCGATTAACCTATATGGTTAACCGATTAACACTGTTAATTTTTCAATTCTGTCTTAAATTTTTAATGTGTTAACCGACTAACCTATAAGGTTAACCGATTAACACTGATACTTTTTATTTTGGAAATTTAATTTTTAATGTGTTAACCGATTAACCTATATGGTTAACCAATTAACACTGTTAAAATTTTCAAAAATCAGAAACAAAAAATTAATTAAAATTTTGGAAAATTAAGTGTGGTAAATGTGTTATTTATGTGTGGTAAATATTCTCTTAAACATCCAAATCACTATCCAAAGAACTCTTCTTCTTCTTCTTTGACTACATTTTTGGACTTCAAGCCCACTTTAAAACCCACTCAAATAACTCCTCATATATATTGCCTCTTCTTTACCCTCTCCTCCATCTCTCAAAACCCTAACTCCTTCAAGAATCCAGAACCCTCAGCATCTCTCAAACTTCATCCATGGCTTCATCTCACAAAGGCAAGGGAAAGTTACCAGAATATGACTCTGCATCAAAAGAAGACAGCATTCCTATGGAGACAACCAAGAAACGCCGTATGGATTTCAAGGTTTGGGTCCGTCATATTCTACCGGTAAAGTATGTAAACCTTAAGGCTTTTCCTGCTTCATCTTTTGATTTTCCTACTCTGCTCAAATATCAAAAGATAGATAAGTTTGTTTCTGATTCTAGGAATTTCTACCATGATTTGGTCAAAGCATTTTTGAATAAGTTATATGTGTACTTGAATGTCGATGATGAGCACATTATGGAAACCTCTGTTCGAGATTGCCTCTTGAAAGAGAATCTGACCGATATTGCTGCGAAGTTGAAAATTCCATCCTCTGGCTACTTGCTCCAGAAAGGGGTTAACCACGTGGAAGGACCGTGGTCTAACTATGACAAGATGGAGTACTACTACCAAATCTGCAGGTTTCCAAAGGAGAATGTTGTAGCAAACCAATGGACGGCTCGCATGATGTGTTATGCAAAAAATCTGACAGTTTCGGACCGAATGCTACATTACGTAATTTGCTATGTGCTGATTCCGAAGGATTCAAATCATGCTCAGATCAATGACTTGGAAATGCAACTTCTTTTTGCAATCAAAAACAAGATAAGGGTAAATTGGATTCTGACAATCATGTATCATCTTCAACAGCAACTTTCTCTGTCGACACGTCTTCCGTATGCAAGGCTGGTTTCTAGAATCCTTGAGTTGATGGATTTGGACCTTCACAGGGAACCATCTACCAAGATGAAACCAACAACCAATGAGATAAATTAAATCACCATTGTTAAGAACACTGAAATTATTAAAGACGTTGACGGCACTTATAAGTATGCGGGTGAAGGATCAGCCTCCAACCAAGCCTATCCCGTTCCCGAAGGAGGTATTACAAATGAGCTTCTCTATACCACTATGATGACCCAACATCGAGAAACTATGAATTGTCACCGAGAAACCTCCAGGGCCATTGCTTCACTTCGCAACCTTATTCTTACCTCTCATCCTTCCAACCTCGGAATTGTTGAAGAAGAAGATGCAAATGCTGAAGGTAGTGAAGAAGAGGAAGTAGAAGACGAGGATATGTCCGATGAAGATGTTTAGAAAATATTTGTTTCTGTTGCTTTTAGTACTTTTTCTTTCCGGATAATGTTTAAGTTATTTTAGTTGTTAATTTCTTTTGTAACCGTACAATATTTGCTGCATTTTCTATGTGTTGCATGTTTATTTCGATCTATTTTGCTGTGCTTGATTATATGTTGTCTTGTATATCGATATCGCTTTTGTTTGGTTTGAAAGCTCCTTCCTTTTTGCTAATAACAAAGGGGGAGAAGAGCTTGGCTGTCTAACATCTCTTTGTGCAGAATTTTTTTGCCTCTATTTAGATAGGGGAAGTTGCTGAACATAGGGGGAGAAGCAAGCCAAGATCAGAACCAAACATCATCAAGTATTGCATAGACACAGTTGTTTGTCATCATCAAAAAGGGGAAGAATGTAGAAGCACACTTCAATCTCAAGGTTTTGATGATGTCAACAAAGACCTAAGCTCATTCCATGATTGCAAAAAGTCAAAGCTGTCAAATTGATCAAGATACTTACACTATATACCCGTGGGGGTATATGTACTAAGAAGTTGCTTGCACTATATACCCGTGGGGGTATATACACTGAAGATACAACCAGAAGCATATCATCTATGGAATGTTGTCAAGCAAATCAAGCATCATGTGCAAATTTTCATACAACTTTCAAGATTTGGACTCAACGCTTCGATATATCAATATTCACTCCTTTAATTGATATACAAGTGTTCAAATACTTATCATATTTACATTTTGCATTTGCATGTTTTAAAAAATCATTTGAATTGGTATAACACTTTTTAACTTAGTATTTTTCTGAGTTTTAACAATGTTAACCGATTAACCATATGGGTTAATTGGTTAACGGCCTTAAATTTTGAATTCTCAGAGCTAACGTTCAAGTGTTAATCGATTAACCTATATGGTTAACCGATTAACACTGAACGAATTTTGAAAAAATTGTTTCTCTTAAAATTCAAATCTTGTTTGAATGTTATACCTTTTCATTATTTGATTCATACTCAATTATACCTTTTTGAAATGGTGTTTTGCTCATATAAATTCTGAAAATTTCAAATTGAAAAACACCTCCAATAAATTTTCAAAATAATCATTAAATCAAATTCACTACTTTTCAAATATTTTCAAAAGGTGTTCATACTGTTCATACCATTTAATATCCAGAATTTTGAACACCTGTATTGATATTGAAAAGTGAATTTTGATCAAAAGGAGAAGATCAATCTTTGTATTGATATTATTATTATATCACTCTCAAATTACAAAATTACAAGAATTATTTCTTTGTGACTTGTGATTCAGTATTGTTGAACACAAGGATTAGTGTTTGCAAGAGGATTGTTCTTGCACACTAAGTTATTGAAATAGTTGTTAGATAGTAGGCCTCACCGGTTGATGGTGTGATAGATTGTACATTCTAAAACTATAGTGAAAACTCTCTTTCGTGTGGAAAGGGGAGTGGAGTACCTTCGGATTGTGAAGGGAACCACTATAAATATCTGTGTCCATTTTTCATTCTGCTTTTACTGGTTTCATCATCAAGATCATAACCAAGTAAAATTCAAGAATATCGAAAAACCGGAAAAAGTTTCTAAAGCTTAATTCACCCCCCCCCCCCCCTCCCCTCTTAGGCATACTCTGAACTTACAGTAATGACTTTCTCCCTTTTATTTTTAAGTGTATTTGTTTTGATTATGAACATGAGTGGCTAAACCCCCATTTTTAGGTGGTGGTCCTAAATTGCAATGTATTGACCTTTGTTGGGATTATTCTATGAGATTTATGTTGTTCACCTTATATCTTTTATTTTGCAACAATCTTAATGAGAATTCGTATTGGAAAATGGAATTTGATTGACGATTAGGTTTAGATCTGGAAAGTCAACCTAATGCTTTTGCAAAATAATATTACGGTTGATATTGCCTAGGAATGGGGATACCCCGTAACAACGTGTTTCTTATGTCAGAACTATTGCTTGATAATTTTTATGTGCAACTAAGGAATTAGTGCGTAGGAAAATTATCAAAGGGTTTTTCATTAAGGAATTAAAGAAAACTGATTTTGAAATTTGACTTAGATTAAGGTTGGAGGCAAGTATCTCAGAATAATTCTTTCAGGTCTTTATTAGCAATTTATCCACTTCCCTAGCATTGTTCTTATAATTACTTTAAACTGTTATTTTTCTAGTACTAGTTTTCATAACTTTTTACAAAAACCTCAAGTTATTTTTGTTCCTTTGAATCATAAAATCAATGTTGATTCTTACGCAGTCCTCGAGATCGATACTCGGGAAATTTTCCTTTATCACTACATCGGTAAAAATAATACACTTGCTATTTTATCGATCAAGTTTTTGGCGCCGTTGCCGGAGACTGCCTAAGATCATAGATTTTTAGAGTTTTATTTTAGTTAAAATTTTGTTGCTCCACAATTAAATTTTTTTTTTTTGTATTTTTATTTTATTTTATTATAAAAAAATTTAAAAAAAAAATTGCAGATTATTGTTACTTCTTGAATTCTTTTATACCGTGATACTGATAAAGTGTCTCAGTTTTGTAGTTATGAATATTTTTTATGCATTGCCACTTGTATCTCCTGCATGTTGGTCGCCTGATTCGGGAATCAGTTTGGAAGATGCGACTGAAATCTTTAACGCATATAGGAGGGAGGTAAGAATCCTTATGAATGAATGTAAGGAAGCTAACTGTTATCCAGATAAGTTTATTTGGAGAGAGTTCAGGTTGAGAGAAGAATGTGTGAACGAAGAAGAGCAATTCATGACGTCAGACGAAGAAGATACATTAGAAATAGAAGAATCAGAGGTGAACAGGGAATACATGGATGAAGAAAGAAGCCAACTTGAAGAGGATCTAGTGCTGGATGAAAATACAGATATAACAAAATGTGTAGATGTAGGCATCCAACAAGAAAGTCTTCAAGAAATTAGTATCCCTAAAAAAAATTTAACAAGGTAGATGAAAGACAAGAAATTGATCAAGTATTGGATTTTAGGTATGCCTTGTTCACTAAAGCACATCTGAAAACGATTTGGAAGCAACATCATCAATACCTCAAATTCATGGGATTGCTTCCAATCAAAAAAAATAAAAAAGATGATGTGTTCTTTGTTTCATATATGCCACCTTAACAGAAAGTGATTCGTCGAGCCATGCGACATTAAACGAACCGCTGCGCGGGAGGCAACCCACGGATTTTAATAATTGATGCTTTTCTTTTTGTTCTTATTTTATTTTTGCAGGAATAAACGAGAGTTTGTAAGGGAAAACGTGTAAGCAGCAAAGAGGTGTTGCATTACCTGTCGACCCCTCTGTGAGTACATCTCCTTTCCTCTTGTTCTTAAATATTGAGACAATGTTTAGTTCAAGTTTGGGGGAGGTTTTACCGTTTTGAATTTTCAATTTAAATGCCTTTTTATTTTAAGTTCGGTAAAAATCACGTCGAATTCGCCCCTACGAGGACCGTAAGATTTTTCTTGTGATTGGTATGTGTGTAAGGTAGTCAAGAAAGTATTTAGAGTTCAAGGGAAGATGTGTTTGAACTAAGGAACTTGGGAAAGCTTGGAAGTTAAGGTATAATTTGAACACCCTAGGTTCCCCGGAGTAAGGAAACGAGTCCAACGTGTAGATTTGTGCCATAGTACTTGGATTTGAGAAGTATTCCCCGATTAGTTTATTGTGATAGTCCTGTATGATTGAAAGAATTGTATATGTTGATTTTGAGAATGACTTGTGGCACCAAAAAAAAGAGTTGAATAATGACGGTAAAGACAACATGTCCTTCTAAGTTGGGTAACCCTCACCCGGTTATTTAGCCTAACGGCGGTTGAATCTCTATAGTCGTCCCAAAATGGACTTATAAACGCATGTGAGCAAGAAAAAGAATAAAAGTGCCACAGAAAAAGTCTCGAGAAAAATTGTACATGCCTTAATCTGATTATCCAAATGAAAGGGGTAGAAAATCGAAGAAAAGACTTAAGCCTAAAGCATAGTTTGAGAGGTGGTCGAAAGGGGGATTTAGGTCCGTGGTTTTACTGCGGTGTGTGTTTAAGTAATGCCTTCATTAACGGATGAGTACCGAGAGAGCTGGTTTGAGCCGATCAGAACTAAGACTCACGTATGAGTATTGGCATGCCTTGCATCCTGAGCCCTTCACTGGATGTGATGTTTGATTTGAAAACTTTTATCCAAGCTTTTTGCTTGAGGTCAAGAAATGGTTTAAGTTTGGGGGAGTTTGATCAGTGGTTTTTACACGTTATTTTACCATTTGTTTATGTTAATCATTTGTTTTATCTTGTCTCATTTTATGTGTTTTTATTGCATTTTACGCATTGGTTTGGTGTTTTCATTGTTTCTAGGTTTAGGTAAACAATAAAGGAGAAGAAGAGCGAAAACCGGGGAAAATGCCAAGATTTCGGAAGAGTTTTGATGTAGAACCAGCAGCCTGACACGGGTGCCCGTGTCGTGTGACATTGCCCGTGTCAGGGATACTGAAAGTAAAATCTTTAACAGTCTGCACGGAAACGATCATAACTGGAGTTCCGAGAATGTGTTTGAGGCGTTATAATAATCACCGAAAAGTTAAGAGAGAGAGAGCTATGACTTTCGTGTTGGAGTTGAAGTCAGATTCGGAGCAAATTTTACCAGATTTTCGTTTGAACCTGCAACATTATGTTGCACCCTAAAATTTGACCAACCGGGTCTCGTATCTGACTCGATGTTTCGATGCATGACCGCATTCGCATCTGCATATCGCATACAGTGCATTTTTCAGTTGTTTTGGTTTTATCAGGATCACAGCTCTCGTCTCGCGTCTCAGGTTTTTTAATCAGTTTAGATAGGTGGAATCGTATTTTTGAGGACGTTTCGGTGTCCGTTTATTTTTACCGGCTATTTTGCTGCGCTCTCGCAGTGTTATTTGTCGTTCGGTGCTATTTTTATTCCCTCGGGAATTATTGTGATTTTTCTGGATTTTATTGGCTATTATTAGGGCTTTATTAGATTTTTTAATCATTTTAGGATAATATAGAATATTTTTAGGATATTAATAGGTTTTTAATATTTTTAATAATTGTAATTCTTTTTAGAATATATTAGATAGATTTTAATCATTTTTAGAACATTAATAGTTTGTTTTTTAATGGTTTTAATAGCTTCAAATCATTTTTTTAGAATAATAGAATTCAAATAGACTTTTATCATTTTCTTAATAGAATAATATAGATTTTTGTTATTAATAATAGATTTTAAATCATTTTTGAATAATATAGGTTTTATTAGAGATTTATTAGAATTTTTAGATTAGAGAACTATTAGAGTTTTTTAATTGGAGTTTAATTGGATATTAATCAATTTTTAGGATATTAGATTGATTAGGTTTAAGTGTTAGATTTTAATTGAGTCTATTAATCTTTTTAATTTGTATTAGTAGTCCATTTAATTTTCATTCAGATTAGTTAATTAGTTTTTACTAGTTAATGAGGTCTTTAATTACAATTTTAGATCAGTATTAGGTCTTAATCAGATTTTTAATCCCATTTTTGGTCATTAATCATCTTAGTGCAGTTTTTGGGTTTTTATCAGTCATTTTCGTTGGGCCCAATTGGTGGAGGCCCAGTTTATCTTTTTTGTCCGTTCAGCAAAGTCCAGAGAGGTCCAGAAAGTTCCATTGCACTATAAGTTCAGCAGGCCACGTGTAAGCAACAGAGGGGTCCACATATCATTATTCCCATCACGCCACCTCACTTCAGATTCTCCCTCTCTCTCTGCCACGTATCGCACATGCAACCTCCCTCTCTTCCCCGGTGCCACGCGTTCCCCTCTCCATCCTTACCCCTTGCATGCGTGCCACGCGCACACACCACCTGTCCTCGCCGGAAACCCTCACCGGCCGGCATGCATGGCCGGCGACCACCGTAACTACCCAACAACAACTTCCGGCCACCATCAATCTCACCGGAAACCCAAAAACTCCATAAATCATCAGCAACCTTCATCTCTCCCGATCAACCTCACCAATGACATTTTCCAGTTTCCGATCATCATCACCTTTCTCCGATCATCATAAACTACGATCAAGAATCATCAACGTCCTGCTCCTCCATCAATGTTCATACCTCCAACAACACCACCATCCAAAATGCACCGTCGGAATCATCAACACTTCAATCTTCAGCTTCAATCACCATCACGAGTTCCTCAGTCTTCATCCAAGATTTCCCAGAATCTTCAAGCGTTCATCATTTCCAGAATGAACCTTCAACAAACACCTTCAAGGTTCTCCATCAAATCTCCAGAAAACTCCCTCATGCATCATCCATCAAGAACAACCTCCAGATTCTTCATCCGTAATCATCAGCATCACAATCTCCATCTCGCTCGATCTTCATCACCGTCGCCTTCTTCAATACCTTCGACCACAAGGACATGCAAGAACGGTTCACCATCTCCAGAAATCCTCAGAACAACATCTGGATCCAGCCACGAGTCAGACTTCAACGGATCTTCATCGTCTTCACATGCATCTTTCCAGAAGATTCAAGAACAATCTCCAGAAACTACCAAGGATTCTTCAAACGCACATCGCCAAGACCTTCAAACAATCATCAAGATTCAAATGCGTTCATCGTGATCTTCATAGAGGTCGTTCAGAGTTCCCAGAACATCGAAAATCTTCGTAAGAACGCTTGTTGATTTTCTTTATTGACGTTTCTATCCGCGAGCAACATACATTGCTTTCCCGTCTTCAGCATGAGTTCTATCAAGAATTTCAGCGAGCCAAGTTTGTAGATGTTGGTGTTTGTTGAATGGATGAATCAAGAAAGGTTTGAGATGGAAAACTGAGAAAGGTTAGGAGAAGGGAGAACGAGAGAGAGAGGATTCGGAGAAGGAAAGGGAAGACGGCGCAAAGGCCATGAACAGTGATAGGAGAAGAATTAGGGTTTGTTTTCTGAGAAAGGAGAATGAGGTTGGATCGTGAGAGTTTGGGCCTCAAGCCCAATGGATTTGGATCGTACACCCCCATTTTCCTTTCCCCTCTCCTCCATTTTTTTGCTGAGGAATATTGGGCTGAGCCCAATGCAGTGACCAGCATGCACCCCACGTTTTACCTCCATACCCCCCTTTTCGTGTGTTTGTGACAATGGGCCAAGCACAGATGTCTTTTTGCTGGACATCACCCTGTTTCACTTCCAGCACCCCCTTCCCCCAATTTCCTTTATTTTTTGTGGGCTGGGCCCTTATTTCCTTTTCTTATTTTTCTGTATCATCCCTTGTAATGGCTGCACCCCCCGTTTTTGTATTTTCTCTTTTATTGTTTTCTTTTATATAGAAAGAAAAGGAAAAAATACATGGAGAAATATTTGAAAATATATGAAAAAAGAGAAAATATTTTGAGAAAAGAGAATATAAAAAAAAGGGAGAAAATAGAAAAAGAGAAAGAAGAAAAAGAAATATATAAAAGGGAAAAGAAAAAGAATATGAAAAATATTTTAAAAAAGAGAAAAAAGATATGGAAAAAATATATGGAAAAAATATATGGAAAAAAGAATATTGAAGAGAAAAAATGTTGAAGATGAAAAATATTGAAAAGAATTATTGAAAAAAGAAGAAGAAAAGAAAAAAGAAAAGAAATATTGAGAAAAAATATTAAGGTAGATTTAATATTTTTTAGAGTGTATTTTCTTCATGGAGTTTCATTTTAGAGATAATTTTAGAGGTCCACTTGTTAGGGGACTATTTTCCATTTGATTTTTTCCATTATAGATGGATAGGATAGGATAGTATTTCCTAGGAGATTTATTTTCAGTATTCAATAATTGTAACCATTTTTCAGAATGTTAATAAAATGAGATTTGAGCTGTGGTCCCGAAGTAGCCGAACTACAGCTGCTCTGATTCCTCGTACCAGACGAGGATATGTAGGCATGGGATGCGATATCCTAGCGAGCACACTAACGACTAACCTTTTGTTCTCTCACTGCTGTGCGATCGAGACTTTCCCGCTGACGATTAATTGTTACCCTTTTTTCTCTCTTGCCCGAGTGCATTTGAGACCAAGCCATAGTTAGCCTGAACTACGCAAAGCTATGATCTTCCATGCAGTGTGGAAGTACGTAGGCACAAGACGCGAAGTCTTGGCGAGCCAATTTTCCCGTAGTCCCGAACTACGTTGACTCTGACTTTCTCTCTTGAGAATACGTATGCGTAGAGTGCGACGCTCTATCGAGTCAGTTCCTTTCCGTTTAGATTTAGCAGCCGTAGATAGATTGTTTTTGCATCCTTTAGACAACCCAAGTAAACAAACAAGCGAGGATCCCGTCGAGTACGACGGACGTGAGGGGTGCTAATACCTTCCCCTTGCGTAACCGACTCCCGAACCCAGACAATGGTTGCGACGACCTTGTCTCACCCTTTTTCGTCAGGTTTTTCCGATCGTTTCCTTTCCCGCTCTGAGGGATAAATAACGAAAGGTGGCGACTCTTCTGTCATGCCGGCACCTTATTTTCGCGCAAGCGACAGCTGGCGACTCTACTGGGGACTCCAACGGTTCCCTGTGCGAGTCAATCCTACCGTTTGTGTGTTTACTTGTTGGGTTGCGTTTATTTATCGCATTTTTACTTCTCGCACTTTATTTCCCGCATTTTATTTTCAGTATAATATGATTATTTGTGCTGTTGTGGGATGGGAGTTCTGATGAGTGAGAAGCCAGACCCAGGCTTGAGTGCACCATAGACTTAGAGTGGAAATTAGTGGGCGCGTGCTTGCTTTGCAGGCACTAGTGTCTCATGAAATCCACGCTCAGACGAGGTTCATCCGGTTGGCTTCACTTTCAACCCTTTGGGTTGAGACGGTTGCTGGTTTGGTGGATTGTCGACTCTGGGGACCGATCATTTGTGATTCAGCTAAGTGAGGCCTCTTCAAGACTTGATGATGCCACTCTTTCTGGGAATCGTATCATCAGTTTTGAAAGTCTGTGACGCTGATGAACGCATAGGATGTCGTACCTTGAGTCAGTTTAGGTCCATGCCTGTGAGTGGGATTGGGTTTATTGCAGGAAACTTAGACCTTCAGACTACCTGGTTTTCTTGACGGTAAATCAGTTATGTTGGTATCAGGGTTCTCGGTTGCAGATATGTTTGTTCTTGATAGAGCAAGTGCTTGATCAGAGGATCTTATCATCGGGTGTTTGTCTATTCTTGATAGAGCAGGTTTTTGATCAGAATATTGTTATCAGTGGTTTGTTCTTGATAGGGCAGATTTTGAGTGGGGTCTGAAGATCTCATCAGCAGCTGTGTGTTTGTTCTTGATAGGGCAGATCTTGATTTGGGGTCTGAAGACTTCATCAGCAGATGTTCCTTGATCTTGCACCCGGGGTCCTTATTATCAGTCACTTATTCTTGACAGAGCAGAATATTGATCTCGTGTATAGGCTCCTATCAGATGGTTATTCTCAGCAGATCAGATCAGTGGTTTTGCACCGGGGTTTTCTTCTCATCAGTGATTGTTGATACATAATCTCCACAACAGCTATCCGGATATATTATTGCATGCTAGCATTGTGCATTATTTTGCATATCCATTTGCATTCCATTAACATGTGTCTGTGTTGCAGGTACCGTTTCCCCGATCCAGGATTTCCCGCCTCCTACTGTTATTATGGCCTCCCTCAGGAAGACTGTTGCGTACAAGTTCCCGACCCCTAATGTGTCGAAGCTGACTGGTTTGATAGCCCTGGCAGGGGATTCTGTGAAGGATAGGTTCAGGAAGTCTTATGGCAGGTTGCTTAGTCTGGTTTGCAAACCTTCTACGTCCGAGTTGAATGGGTTACATGCTCTTCTGCAGTTCTATGACCCTCCTTTGAGGTGTTTCACTTTTCATGACTTCGTCCTCGCGCCGACATTGGAAGAGTATGCTGATATGCTGGGTGTGCCTATCAAAGGGCAGATGCCTTTTGTTCACATGGATGCTGAGCTTGATCTGGCTGGTTTAGCTTCCTCACTCCATTTGAGCGCTTCTGAGTTAGTGGTGACGAGCTGGAACAAGGTTCCTGGGTTCTCTCTGCAGTTTCTGATAGCTAAGGCCCAGCAGTGTGCTAAGGACAAATGTTGGGACGCATTCAATGCCATCCTTGCTTTATGCATATATGGCATTATCCTGTTCCCCAACATGCCTGATTTCGTGGACTTTGATGCATTTCACATCTTCGCCTCAGGGAATCCAGTCCCTACTCTGATCGGAGACGTCTACCATTCAGTGCATTACAAGAATGAGAACCGGAGAGGGAAGAATGTCTCATGCTGCGTACCGTTGTTGTACAAGTGGTTTGATAGTCATTTGCCCAAGAGGGGTTCTTCCGTCTTGTCTGCAGCCACAGCTGAGTGGCCTGAGCGTCTGATGAGTTTGTCGGCAGAAGATATTGATTGGTTCGTTGACAGAGACAGGTTAGGCACCAAGGTGATCTTCAGTTGTAGTGGGTTTCCTAATGTACCTCTGATAGGTAGGAAGGGTTGCATCAACTACAATCCATCATTGCTAGTTCGTCAGTTCGCATATGCTTTGAGGACTCCACCGAAAGAGGAAGAGGTACAAGAATCTCTGTACCTCACGGGTACTCTAGAGGGGGATTTGTTGTCCAAGCTTCAGCATGCATGGAACAGTATCAGCAAGAGGGGAAAGCCTTTGTTGGGAAAGAGCAACAACCAAGCCTACCCTCCTTATTCAGATTGGATCAGAGCCAGAGCCAGCGCTATAGGGATGTCATTCCCTCATGTCAGACCAGAGAGTCCTCCGCCAGTCGAAGAGCCTACCACTGTGTCCATTCATCAACACAACCAGGTATTAGCCGAGTGTGATGAACTGAGGCGAGCGAACGCAGAATTAGAGAAGGAGTTAGCTCAGCTTCGAAGTGAACGGAACGAAGCCGTGCATGCCTTCAAAAAGCAAACAGAGTCGGTAAACCAACTGGGTGCGGACTTGGCAAAGCAGATTGCTGATCGGGAACGCTTAGGTTAAGACTTCAGGGTTGCTAATGATGTACTAGCTACGAAGAAGCAGCATTTGGAGGAGGCATATCGGAGAATATCTAAGTTCGACCAGCATTGGAAGACCTCCATGGCCACCAGGAAGGAGCGAGAGGACAAACTGATGCTGCAGATTTCTAAGTTGGAAGCCGAAGTAAAGGACAGTGAGCGGAGGTTTGATGAAGAGACCGCCCGCAGATACTCCGCTGAAGCCCGTCTCAACAAAGCTCTTGCTAACCTGAAGGAGCATAAGCTGATGTTTGAGTCTAAGAAGCGGAAACTGGAGGATTGCTTTGGAGAAGGAGCTTGGGAGAGTTCAGTTCAGGGGCTTCAGCATACCATCAGGCAGAGGGAACTACTCGTCGAGGGGTTGCTCGCTTTGCCAGATCATCCAGAGACAAAGGAATTATTAGCAGAGTATCGCGCCCGCGACCGTGCTTGACTAGTTGTATTCCTGTTGTTTTGATCTTTGATGTATACTGACCATCACCAGACTTGTTGGCTGAGGTCATGTTGTTGATTTGTTTTGTACTCGCTGATACCGTGTACTGCCTTGACAGGCCTTTCCATATATATATGAGATTGATGTTTCCATGATTGGGCTCGGATTTCTTCTTCCTCTTATTATTATCAGCACTGGCACTAAGGCACTAGGATCGGGGGGAAATCTCCCACGCACACAGACACACGCATGCATCTGCATGAAGCATATTTGCATGGTGTATATCTTATTGCTTTTCCTAACCTTTATTGTTGACAGGTTTTTCAGGTTCCGAGCTGCCTCCGATCTCCAGGATTGATCAAAGACTCATTCACCGTTACTCGACTCGCGCTAATCAGACAAGGATCATGGACCAGGTGCAGTCAGATGTTCAAGAGCTCCGTGAACGGATGGATCGTTTTATGGAGCTGATGCAGGTAGTCGCTAATGGTCAGGACCAGCTTCGTACCTTGGTTCAACCTTTAATTTCCAGGGTTGACAGTAATGGCATACTTCACGGTGGGGCCGTGCCTACTCCTCCTCCAGTGGATGCTCCACAGAATGTTGTTCCTGTTGCCGGGGGCAACGGCAGTGCTAACGGCAATCTGATGACTAATCTCGGACTCAATGCGGCAGGCGTCGGCAATGGTAGTTTGGGAGCCAATGTTAACATAAGGCCGGTCAACGGCAATGCTGGTGTCGGAAATCTGTTGGTGCCTCAACCGTGGCTGGAGGACCATCAGGATGACATATTCTCTCAGAGAGGTGTAGAAGCAGAGTTGAATGCTGAAGCTCGACTCAGGTTCAAAGCGCTGGAAGACAAGATGAGAGACATTAAAAATCAGAACACGTTGGGCGTTGATATGTCCAAGCTCGGGTTGATTGCTGATTTTAAGGTACCTCATAAGTTCAAGGTGCCTGTTTTTGAGAAGTATAAGGGTACTACTTGCCCCCGCGTCCACCTCCGATCTTATTATAGAAAGATGTCCGCCTATTCTGACGATGAGAAGTTGCTGATGCACTTCTTCCAAGATAGTCTTTCTGGTCCATCACTCGAATGGTATATGGGCCTGGAGCCCGCTACTGTGCGCACCTGGAAAGATCTCGCAGAAGCGTTCGTCCTCCACTATCAATACAATAGCGACTTGGCCCCCAACCGAGTTCAGCTCCAGAATCTCTCTCAGCGGAACAATGAAAGCTTTAAAGAGTACGCCCAGCGGTGGCGTGAATTGGCTGCTCGGGTTCAACCGCCGATGGTTGAGCGCGAGCTGGTGCAAATGTTCATGGCTACCCTTCCTGGAATTTACTATGAAAAGCTGCTCAGTGGCATGTCTGGAACATTCTCGGCTCTCATCACTATGGGCGAGCATGTTGAGAACGGTATAAAGATTGGAAAAATCCAAGGCGAATCATCCTCAGCTGGAGGAGGTAGTAAGAAACCTTACGCTGGCAAGCGCCGAGAAGGAGATGTCAGTGCTGTTACTAATGCTCGGAGAAAGGGCAAGGGCCCTCAGCAGCAGATTGCTAGCATAAATATCCCAGCAGCCCCACCGCAGCAGCAGCAGCAGCCTCAGCCGCAGAATCAGCAGGGGTATAGAAGATATCAGAATCGGGCTCCTCTGACAAATCGTCATTTTGAAACTCCGCCTATGTCGTACGCGCAGCTTCTGCAAACTTTGTTGCAGCTTCAGCTAGTTCAAAAGAGGACGTTGGCTCCCTTAACAGGGGCACCACCGCCGGGGTATGACGCCAATGCTACTTATGATTTCCATACTGGGGCACCAGGCCATACGATTGAAAATTGCAAAGCTTTTAAGCACAAAGTGCAGGACTTGGTGGACGCCAAGGTTATTAACTTTTCTGACAGCGTGCCCAATGTTACCAAAAACCCTATGCCTCATCATAGGGGGGGTGGAGTGAATGTCGTTATCACTGAGGAGAGTGCAGACTTGCTGACTGATGTCAAAGACTTGAAGACGCCGCTTAGTTTTGTCAAGGCTAAGTTGCTGAAGAAAGGCTTTTTTCCTGGATGCGGAGAGTTATGTATGGCTTGTGCTACACTTCCTGATGGGTGTGAGCAGCTGGTCGAAGGTATCCAAAGTCTGATGTCTGAGGGTATTTTGCAGTTCAGCCGGAGCATAGAAAGTGCATCAGGGGAGGTCGTGCTGAAGCAGGCGGATGAAGTCGCTACCATTACTACTCCTCGTCACCCTATTACTATTTCTGCGCCCCGACCGCCTACTATCACTATCACCAGGGCCGGGCCAATCCCCTTTGAAAGCACTAACGTTGTTCCATGGCACTACGGCGCCGAAGTCTATTGCAATGGTCAGAAGATAGAGCTAGAGCCATTCGGATCGACTGTGCAGAATCTTGCCGGAGTCAGTGGCATTACTCGAAGCGGTAGAGTGTTCGCGCCAGCAGAGGTTGCAGCGGAGAAGGTGGTCCGAGCTGACGCTGCTGATAAGGGTAAAGGTAAAGCTGTCGAAGAGGTCCCTTCTGGGGCAGAAAAAGATTTGCTAGTTAAAGATGCTGAAGAATTCATGCGGTTAATCAAGAAGAGCGACTACAAGATTGTAGATCATCTTCATCAGACTCCGTCAAAGATCTCTATTCTTAACTTGTTGCTGTGTTCTGAGGCGCACCGCAACGCATTACTGAAGGTATTGAACGCTGCCTACGTGCCGCAGGAGATATCAGTAAATCAGCTGGAAGAGGTGGTAGCCCATGTTAATGCTGGCAATGGGCTGGGATTCACAGATTTAGAGCTGACTCCTAAAGGAAGAGATCACAACAGCGCCTTGCACGTCTCGATAGAGTGCAGAGGCACGATCATGTCGCATGTCCTGGTGGATACGGGTTCGTCACTCAATGTGCTTCCGAAGAAGGCATTGATGAAATTGGACACTCGTGGATTGCTTTGCACGCCCAGTGATCTGGTGGTGAAGGCCTTTGATGGAACTAAGCGTCACGTTTTCAGAGAGTTGACCCTACCAATTCAAGTTGGTCCAGAGACGTTCAATACGGTCTTCTATATCATGGACATCATGCCTGCCTACAGTTGCCTTTTAGGTCGGCCATGGATCCATGCTGCTGGTGCCATGACGTCCACGCTGCATCAGAAGCTCAAATATGCTGTCGGGGGCAGCATAGTAACCGTCTGTGGTGAGGAGGACATTATGGTGAGCCACTTGTCATCCTTTAAATATGTTGAAATGGATGGCGAAATCCATGAAACTCTCTGCCAAGCATTTGAAACCGTCAAGGTAAAAGAGGTAGCTCCGGTCGTCGTAGAGAAGCAAGAGATGAATCTCTCCTCATTTAAAGAAGCTCGAGTCGTTGTCGAAGCCGGTTCCACCCCAGGCTGGAGGCATGTTTTGGATATACCAATCAAGCAGGATAAGTTTGGACTGAGATATTCTCCTGAAGCTGAACCTTCATCTTCTTCTAGAAGTTCGTCTCGTGGGAAGGGGCTGATCCTATTCACCAAGGGCGGAGTAATTTTCGAAAGCATCAACGCAACGTCTGAGGACAGCGGGGATAGCGATTGTGATCTTGACGCCTGGATTCAACCGAGCAAGCCGGGCGAGCGCCTCAACAATTGGACCATCAAGGAGATTATCCAGCTGACAAGTGAAGAGTAATGATTTGCTTTTTACAATCTTTGTACAACCCTATGTCCTGCCCGGGGCATAGTGGTCTTATTGTCAGGGCCTTGTTGGATTATGTACATGCATTTTGTTAATAAATAAAAGGCGTTTTCTTCGTACTCAAATATTGTGTTCTCTGTTATTCCTGTTTTATGTTTATTTTGAGAAACAGCAAAATGGCAACGGGGTTTGTGCTAACCTGCATATTCTTGCTTTAAACTTAACCCTTGTTATTGCAGGATCCACATAACAGATGTCATCGACTCTGGACCCTCTACGGCTCACTACGACTTTGATTGCCCGATCTATCAAGCCGAGGATGAGATTGATGAAGACGAAGACCTTCCGGAAGAGTTGGCCCGCTTGTTGAGACAAGAAGAAAAGGTTATTTTGCCTCACGAGGAGGATATTGAGATAGTAAATCTGGGTTCTGAGGAGCTCGTCAGAAATGTCAGAGTAGGGGCTGCGCTGCAGAATGATGTCAAGCATAGACTGGTCGAGATGCTTCGAGAGTATAGTGACGTCTTTGTTTAGTCATACGAAGATATGCCCGGACTTGACACAGACATCGTGGTTCATCGCTTGCCGTTGCGAGAAGATTGCCCTCCAGTCAAGCAGAAGCTTAGGAGGACGAGACCAGATATGGCTGTAAAAATCAAAGAAGAAGTCCAGAAGCAGTTGGACGCAGGATTTCTAGCCGTTACCACTTACCCTCCGTGGGTCGCCAACATAGTGCCTGTACCGAAGAAAGACGGTAAGGTACGCATGTGCGTCGATTATCGGGATTTGAATAGGGCGAGCCCTAAGGATGATTTCTCGTTGCCTCATATCGATGTGTTGGTCGACAACACAGCCCAGTTTTCCGTGTTTTCATTCATGGATGGCTTCTCCGGTTACAATCAGATTAAGATGGCACCGGAGGACATGGAGAAAACGACGTTTATCACCCCCTGGGGAACATTCTGCTATAAGGTAATGCCCTTCGGTCTGAAGAACGCAGGGGCCACTTACCAACGAGCAATGGTAACTTTGTTTCATGATATGATTCATCATGAGATCGAGGTCTATGTTGATGACATGATCGCAAAGTCCCAAACGGAGGAAGAGCATCTGGTCAACTTATTGAAGTTGTTTGAGAGGCTTAGGAAGTTCAGGCTGAGGCTGAATCCTAACAAGTGCACTTTCGGAGTGCGGTCCGGAAAGTTATTGGGGTTTATCGTCAGTGAACGAGGTATTGAAGTTGATCCTGCGAAAATAAAAGCTATTCAAGAAATGTCAGCGCCGAAAACAGAAAAAGAAGTTTGTGGTTTCTTGGGCCGAATAAACTACATTGCAAGGTTTATCTCTCAGCTCACGGCCACTTGTGAACCGATGTTCAAGCTCTTAAAGAAAGATCAGGCGATTACTTGGAATGAGGATTGCCAGAAGGCATTCGACAAAATAAAGCAGTATCTTCAAGAACCCCCAATCTTGATACCCCCAGTGGCTGGACGGCCATTAATCATGTATCTGACGGTTCTGGAGAATAGTATGGGGTGTGTTCTCGGTCAGCACGACGAGACGGGCAGAAAAGAGCATGCCATTTATTATTTGAGTAAAAAGTTCACTGAGTGTGAATCTCGATACTAGATGCTGGAGAAGACGTGTTGTGCACTAGCTTGGGCTGCCAAACGTCTACGATAGTATATGCTCAATCACACCACTATGCTAATTTCGAAGATGGATCCGATCAAGTACGTCTTCGAGAAGCAGGCTCTTTCGGGCAGGATTGCCAGATGGCAAATGGTGTTAACAGAATATGATATTCAGTACGTCTCTCAGAAGGCCATTAAAGGAAGCGTATTATCTGATTACCTTGCCGAACAGCCAATCGAAGACTACCAGCCGATGAAGTTTGAATTCCCTGACGAGGATATTATGTTTCTCAAAGCGAAGGATTGCGATGAGCCATTGCCCGATGAGGGGCCAGATAGGAAGTCCCAATGGAAGTTGATATTCGACGGAGCGGTTAATTCCTATGGAAGTGGTATCAGGGCTATCATCACGACTCCTCACGGATCCCACATCCCGTTTACTGCGAGACTGACGTTTCCGGTTACCAACAATGAAGCAGAGTATGAAGCATGTATTATGGGTCTAGAAGAGGCAATTGATTTGAGAATCAAGAATCTAGACGTATATGGTGACTCAGCGCTTGTAATCAATCAGATTAAAGGGGAGTGGGAAACTCGTCAAGCGAATTTAGTGGCGTACATGAATTATGCCAGGAGGCTACTTCCGTTCTTCGACCGAGTAGAGCTTCATCATGTACCCAGGGCTGAAAATCAGATGGCTGATGCCTTAGCCACGCTGGCTTCAATGTATAAAGTCAATTTTTGGAATGAGGCTCCAAGAATTGTGCTTTCGCGTCTTGACAGACCGGCATTTGTCTTTGCAATCGAGGATGCCGCCGACGGCAAGTCATGGTTCTACGACATCCAGACCTTCCTTATGACTAAGGAGTATCCTGCGGGTGCGTCAACCCAGGATAAGAAGACTCTGAGGAGGCTATCTGGAAACTTTTATCTCAATCCTGATGGAGTGTTGTATAAGAGAAATCACGATCTCGTGCTACTCAGATGTGTAGATGAGAAAGAGGCGAGTATGCTCATGGAAGAAGTCCATGAGGGCACATTTGGTACGCACGCCGGCGGGCATGCCATGACGAGAAAGATCCTGAGAGCAGGATATTACTGGATGACTATGGAGTCGGATTGCTTCAGATTCACGAAGAAATGTCATAAATGCCAGATTTATGCTGATAAAGTTCATGTGTTGCCGTGCCCATTGAATGTCATGTCCTCCCCTTGGCCGTTCTCCATGTGGGGCATCGACATGATAGGCAAGATCGAGCCCACTGCATCCAATGGTCATCGTTTCATTCTGGTAGCTATCGACTACTTCACCAAATGGGTGGAGGCGGCCTCGTACGCTAATGTGACCAAGCAGGTGGTAGCTAAATTCATAAAGAAGGACATCATCTGTCGCTATGGAATTCCCGAGCGGATCATTATTGATAATGGTTCGAATTTGAATAACAAGATGATGAAGGAGCTGTGCCAGAGCTTCAAGATTGAACACCACAACTCGTCTCCTTACCGGCCGAAGATGAATGGCGCCGTTGAGGCCGCCAACAAGAACATTAAGAAGATTGTTCAGAAGATGGTTGTGACGTACAAAGATTGGCACGAGATGCTGCCGTTTGCCTTGCACGGTTATCGTACGACGGTGCGTACATCGACCGGGGCAACTCCTTTCTCCTTAGTGTACGGTATGGAAGCTGTCCTACCGTTAGAAGTGGAGATTCCTTCTTTACGAGTTTTGGTTGATGTGAAACTCGACGAGGCAGAATGGATTACGAATCGCTTGAACCAACTTAGCCTGATGGACGAGAAGAGGTTAGCATCGATTGCATTTGGTCGCCTGTACCAAAGCCGAATGAAGAAAGCTTATGATAAGAAGGTGCGTCCTAGAAGCTTTCAGACGGGTGATCTCGTCCTGAAGAAGATTCTTCCGCCACACTCCGATCATCGGGGCAAGTGGACTCCGAATTACGAAGGGCCGTATGTCGTCAGCAAGGTCTTCTCGGGAGGAGCTTTGTTGTTATCCACGATGGATGGTGAAGATTTTGCATCCCCGGTGAACGCGGACGCAGTTAAAAAATACTTTGCTTGAAAGAGACCCGCTGGACAAAAAAGAAAGAGTCCAGGAAAAAAAGGGGCATCCCGGCGAACCAAAAACAGAATAAAAGGTTCGGGCAAAAATTAGGGATATATTGAAAAATGTACACCCGCGAAGTCGAAAACCTACACTGGGCGGCTTCGGCAAAAAAGGGTATCCCGGTGAACTGAAAACCCGTAAAGGGCGGTTCACGCAAAAGTTAGGGATTTGAATAAGCAAATGACTGCGTTCCGCGTGTGGACTTTCATTGTTTAGTGGTTTGGAGGACCTGAGGGCCGTTTATCTGAATCAATCTCTTCCGAAGCTGAAGCATCGGAGAAGTATCGAAGCCGAGTGGGTCTTAGAGGGATCAACTCATGGTGTTCGTCTGCGCCTCGTTGCCGACATTTGTATATACTGATGTATATTTATGTTTTATTTTTGCGCGGCTTCCTCATTCCAGGAGCTTGCCTCTGTTGTAAAACATTTTTGCCCATTCAGGGGTTCACCATCAATAAAATGCACATTAGTCAGCAATTCTGCTTGCCCATTTAGCATTTATCTGTTTTGTTTGTGAATGAAAACGCCGATGTTTTTGATAAAATGCGCATACATAAACTTACGGGCCTAGGCCCATTGGTTGTTGAAACAATTAATTACCTGAATATTGTCACGAGTTAATAACCTTGATAGGCCCCTTTGAGGAGGGTATCTTGCCTGGTTGTTTGTGTTGTTGCAGGTATAGCGCCTTCCAGAAGATGTGTCGTGCGCATCCCCGAAGCAGGGCAAGCCCTCCTTCTCCAGCAGAGTTCAGTAGTCTCTCCTCCGCAGAATCTGAACGCAAGATAGTGAGCATTGATATGTCTCCCCAGGCAGAGATGATTCTCTTCCCCAAGCAGACGCATCCTGAAGGAACGTCACCTCACCAGCTGAGTCGAGGGCCGAAGCTCGTATGTCCCTAGCACCGGGTCACAAGTGCAGATTTCGTAGAAATGTTCGGGTGCCGAAGTTCGTGTTTTCCCCAGTAAAGTCGCCGAAGCAGGTGTCTCCCCCAGCACCGGGTCACAAGTGCAGGTCTTGTAGGAAGCTATTCTTACGCCGAAGTATGCAGTAACTGATGGTGCCAGACTGAAGTCTCCAGCGGAATTGAGATTCCCCACCAGAGTTGTATTCTCTCCCGAAGTCGGATGATTCCCTCTTCCCCAGTAGAGTGTTGGAACAGCTGATGTTCTATTCCCCTGCAGAGTCGTATTCTCCCCCGAAGTCAGAAGATTCTTTCTTCCCCAGCGAAATTGAAATTCCGCACCAGAGGCGTACTCTCCAATGAAGTAGAATGATTTCTCTCCCCGGCTGAGTCCGCAAGCCCCAAAAGAGCCAAATCCTTGGAAGCAGTTGGGACCATGAGCGGGTTTTCCCTAGCTGAGTATTGAACAGCTGATGCTGTATTTCCCCAGAGTCGCACTCTCTCCAGCGAAGCAGAATGACTTCTCCTTCCTCAGCCGAGTTTGCAGATGTCCAAGAGAGCCGAATCCTTGGAAGTCGATCAGACCATGATCGGTTTCTTCCCCGGTGGAGTGTGGAGCGGCTGAGGTTGTTTCCCCACGGGGTTGTTATCCCCAGAAGAGTAGCCATGGCGGCCGCGCAGTTTACTCCCGCGATTGGTATCGCTCTCCTTCAGCAGGTCCAGGTTCTCGTAGAGCTTCGTTCCCCTGCAGCAATCAACTGAAGTTGTTTCCCCGCAGCAGTCAACGGAAGATCATTTCCCCAGACAGAGTCCGATTGATATTGGCGTGCAGTTTTCTCCTCAGCAGGATGATTCCTCTATCTGAGTAGTTCTTTCTCCTTGACAGGAGAATTCCCCTTCGGCGTTTATTTTGCTGACGGGATCGCATCATATTGCATGATTGCATAACATTTACTCAAAAGCGTAGCATTCCGTTTCGCGCGGGACATTACGCCCATTTTTCCAGCATTGCATATGAAGCATGAACCAGGTGGTTACCGTGCTCTCGAACAGAAGTACTTGCTCCCCAGTAAAGTTGGTAGGAATCGTCTGAGTGAGCTCTTTTGTTGTTCTCCAGCAGTTGTTGAAGTCGTTTGGGTGAACTCTCTCGTCTTTCTGCAGCAAAGTCTACAAGGTTGTTTGGATGAACCCTTCTTCCTTTTCCCCAGTGAGTCGTCAGGATTGTTTGGGTGAACCCTCATTCCTCTCTCCTCAACAGAGTTATTAACCTGATGATTATGTCCGGTGACCCGGTATGTTTGCTTTTATTTAGCAACGACTTGACAGGATGTCAAGAGAATAGCAGCGTGATATGTCTGCTCCAACAGTGATGTCTAATCTGAAGATTGACTTCGTAAACGCCTGAAGACGGTATCAGAGGTTCCTGTGAATTCAGATTTCCTCGTTGATGAATCAACGTGTGGCTGAAGACAAGGTTCCAAAGTTTGTAGATATAACAAGGTGATCCGTGTTGGCCTGAAGACCAAGTCAGTTGTCCTGAGGTGATGATTGATCGCGATCAAGTGAATAGTGTTTCTTCTGACTGAAGTCGAAGATGTTTCTCCAGCTGAAGCGGAGTTTTGCCTGAAGGCAAAG